>JACEFZ010017315.1:0-37500 GCA_014155875.1 Cepaea nemoralis | reverse complement strand
TGGTATGGTTATGAATGTTGTTAGAGGGTTGGTATGGTTATGACTGTTGTTAGAGGGTTGGTATGGTTATTACTGTTGTTAGACGGTTGGTATGGTTATGACTGTTGTTGGAAAGTTGGTATGGTTATGACTGTTGTTAGAGGGTTGGTATGGTTATGACTGTTGTTAGAGGGTTTGTATGGTTATGACTGTTGTTATAGGGTGTGTATGGTTATGACTGTTGTTGGAAGGTTTGTATGGTTATGACTGTTCTTAGAGGGTTGGTATGGTTATGACTGTTGTTAGAGGGTTGGTATGGTTATGACTGTTGTTAGAGGGTTGATATGGTTATGACTGTTGTTAGAGGGTTGGTATGGTTATGACTGTTGTTAGAGGGTTGGTATGGTTATGACTGTTGTTAGAGGGTTGGTATGGTTATGACTGTTGTTAGAGGGTTGGTATGGTTATGACTGTTGTTAGAGGGTTTGTATGGTTATGAATGTTGTTAGAGGGTTGGTATGGTTATGACTGTTGTTAGAGGGTTGGTATGGTTATGATTGTTGTTAGAGCGTTGGTATGGTTATGACTGTTGTTGGAAAGTTGGTATGGTTATGACTGTTGTTGGAAAGTTGGTATGGTTATGACTGTTCTTAGAGGGTTGGTATGGTTATGACTGTTGTTAGAGGGTTGGTATGGTTATGACTGTTGTTAGAGGGTTGGTATGGTTATGACCGTTGTTGGAAAGTTGGTATGGTTATGACTGTTGTTAGAGGGTTGGTATGGTTATGACTGTTGTTAGAGGGTTGGTATGGTTATGACTGTTGTTAGAGGGTTGGTATGATTATGACTGTTGTTAGAGGGTTGGTATGGTTATGATTGTTGTTAGAGGGTTGGTATGGTTATGACTGTTTTAGAGGGTTGGTATGGTTATAACTGTTCTTAGAGGGTTGGTATTGTTATGACTTTTGTTAGAGGGTTGGTATGGTTATGACTTTTGTTAGAGGGTTGGTATGGTTATGACTGTTGTTAGAGGGTTGGTATGGTTATGACTGTTGTTAGAGGGTTGGTATGGTTATGACTGTTGTTAGAGGGTTGGTATGGTTATGACTGTTGTTAGAGGGTTGGTATGGTTATGACTGTTGTTAGAGGTTTGGTATGATTATGACTGTTGTTAGAGGGTTGGTATGGTTATAACTGTTCTTAGAGGGTTGGTATTGTTATGACTGTTGTTAGAGGGTTGGTATGGTTATGACTGTTGTTAGAGGGTTAGTATGGTTATGACTGTTGTTAGAGGGTTGGTATGATTATGACTGTTATTAGAGGGTTGGTATGGTTATGACTGTTGTTAGAGGGTTAGTATGTTATGACTGTTGTTACAGGGTTAGTAAGAAAATGATGGTTGTTAGAGGGTTGGTATATTTATGACTGTTGTTGGAGGAATCGTATGGTTATCACAGTTGTTGGGAGGTTGTTATGGTTAGGGCTATTGTTATAGGGTTGGTATGGTTATGGCAGTTGTTAGAGGGTCAGTATAGTTATGACAATTAACAGAAGGATGGTATAGTTATGTCAGTTGTTAGAGATTTGGTATGGTTATGACTGTTGTTATAGGATTGGTATGGTTATTACAGCTGATAGATGGTTGGTATTGTTACGATAGTTGTTAGACGGTTGGTAAGATTATGACAGTTGTTAGAGGGGCAGTATGGTTATGACTGTTGTTAGAGGGGCAGTATGTTATGACTCTTGTTAGATGGATCGTATAATAATTACTGTTGTTAGAGTTTTGGTATAGCTATGACTGTTGTTATATAGTTGGTATGGTTATGACTGTTGTTAGAGGGTTGGTATAGTTATGACTGTTTTGAGGGGTACGTATAGTTATTACTGTTGTTAGAGGATTGGTATGGTTATTTCTGTTGTTAGAGGGTCGGTATAGTTGTGACAGCCGTTAGATGGTTGGTATGGATATGACAGTTGTTAGAGGGTGGATATGGTTATGACTGTTGCTAGAGGTGGGTATGATTTTGACAACTGTTTGAGAATTGGTATGGTCATGATTGTTGTTAGAGGGTTGGTATGAATATGACTGCTGTTAGTGGTTGGTATGGTTTTGTCTGTTGTTAGAGGGTTGGTATGGATATGACTGCTGTTAGTTGGTGTCAGAATTCTCTACCGCGACCACAATTTCTCAGAAATATAGGAGTCGCTGCCGCCTAGTTAAGTATTATAACTGGAAAGCAACCCTAATTTGTCAGAAACTAAATCGCGACAAAATCTATATGGCTGAAATAAAGATTAGACTTACGGATACCCAAGAGTACTTCTGAGAATGGCCTTTCGCTTTGTATAATTAGCTGATCTTAGTATCCTCCAAGGAGTGGGAAAGAGAAGGTTAGATGCCTCGCTTTACATCTACTACTGGCCACTAGGCAGGGCAGGTGTTCCCCCTGATAATGTCGCCCCTCCCTGGTGTATAATTAATCCCCCACCCAGGTATACAAGGCAATTTCTTCCCTTGGGAAAACGAGTATAACGATTGAACTATGAGTTAGAACAACTACAACTCTTTAATATATATCAAGATAAAAACTTAACACAACATGATGTTGGGTGATATGATGATATTGGAAAATGTTAGTTTACATCAACATATAAATGTACAATACATAACTGATGTGGTTGGTGCATGACATCCTGAATCCAAGTGAGAAGATGCATCTATCGCCTCCCATTAAGCTCCAATAGTCTCCAATAGAATTAGCCAGGGTTCACTATGGTTAGCTAAGATCTACTATGGTTAGCTAAGGTCAGCCGGTCGGTATTCGGAATCAGTGTTCCGACATGACGCCTCCTGGTCTCTTATCGTAGTCACTGAACGAGAACCTAGTGCTTTTGGTGAGAGCTTGAAATCAGATTTAAAAATGAGTAATGTCTAAATTCTACATCAAGGAAATTCTCGGTAATACATACAATCTCTCACCCATAATACACCCACACACAGTGAGTTGTCTAGCAGTGTCTCTCTTCCAGCTTTAATGCGTTCACTGTCCTCTTTCTCTCTCTATTTCTCCCTTCTACTGTCGAGTCGGGGCGGACTTTTTCTGTGGTCGAACATGCCTATAGTTACATCTCCGGCCTTCCCTTTTACCAGTCACGCCATGAGAAATGAAATATCCCAAGCCCAAGTCTCTTAATCAGACACCCGGTTATGTGCAGCCGCTCCATCAAAATTCGTTTCAGCAGATCAGATGGTCAGTAGTGTTATTACGAGAGTGTCTGACCGCCGGGATTAAGTGCCGGTGGTCCGTCTCTGTGCCAGGCTTCATTGAGTTACGATGAACACTCGTTCACCACGCACTGAAAGAGCAAAGCGCACCATATACTCGGTACATAATGTGGGCAATGTCTACACCACTATACCTCTGCTTCAAACACAACCATGCGACTAACATATGCTATTTTTAATGGGGTTACATATTACATGTAAGCCCGCTACTGCACTTTACAATATGCCTATGTGCGCTTCTCGTAATAACAAATTAGCACAACACACTATTCATCCTGGTGAATTACCATATGACAGTTAGTATCTCTAGCACACAATATATATTATGCATGGAAACATAAAAGTATGCATAGTAACAATCAAAATAGGCATATAATTGTATTCCTAATAATCGAATAACGAATGAATTAGTACTACTATTATACAGAGCGAAATGAGACAATACTCAATTCTCATAGGAATAACAAACACGGGACAGCCGAAATGTAGGCCTGCCCAATCTGTCGCTACATAGCCACTGCCGTAGTGAAGAATTACCAGAAATATAGTAATCTGGCTATATTCTGTACAACAAAATGCACTCAACACTCAAAACAACCATGCTAGTTCTCAAATAAGTGACAAACATCTTACATGACAAATGAAATTCAACTGTATATCCAGAAGATAGCAGCATAGTTAAAATCTGCCTAATATAGGGTTGCTACTTGTGTAAGCAAAATAACAACATTATAGCAACATATTATATAAAGAAAAAAATGAGGAATGCAAGGTCTCCTTGAAATAGCCTACGAAAGACCGACAAATGAATGTTCTGAATTTACTGCGAATGAAGAGTGAGTTGATGAAAGAAATAAAGAGGAGACAATTGAAATATTTTGGCCACGTTAAAAGACGAATATCAGCCTGACAGAATGTACAGTCAAGGCGAGAGGCAGTGTTGGAGATCCATTGCAGCCAACCTTCATTGCGGAGACGGCACCTGATTGATTGATTGATTGAATTTACAGGCTGTTGATAGGGGCTAGTAAATAATATTCGTAGAAACTTCTAACAGCATATACATATAAATCTTTCATACCTGATCCTGGACTGGCCTGAACTGATTTGACAATTAGAATCCCCTATCCCATATACCGTTTCTTATTTATTTGCTGCCATTCTCTCTCCTCACTGTGCTTGTCACCAACTCATGTGTCAGGCATCATCGGATTACTTCTTCCACACCACACAAGAAACTTGCAAGTCGTGTGAAAGGAATTGAATGGTACATTTTATTGCCGTTGGCTCTTTACAAGTACATACCAGTCGCTATCAAACCACACACAAAGCCACAGAATTGCCTATCACTAGTTTCCTAAACCCTATTGCTAATCTCTATCTATTTGGTTACACAAAACTCCTATCAATATCTAACGATCTGCTCTCTACAATGTCAGTCCCCGGTCTGACTAGTTGGCTCGCGTGGTTACACACCACGCGGAAGGACCTTGACATGTCCTTCGGCTTTCTGCGTGCCGTGATGCTTGGCACGCTGACATTAGCTGTCTTTGGTTGAGTAGCATTCGTGGCGATCTCGTATGCGTGATTCTGTCGTGACCAGAGTGCTAGCTATCTGTTCCACGTCTCCGTGTCTCTTGAGAGAACTAGTTAATAGTCCCCCATTCTAACACCTACCCCGCCCTTATATCGGGGCACTGTATCACTGTAACTATTTGAGGTTGACCACTCTTCCCTTATGCTGCAGTCTTTGACACACACCCTCCCCTCCTGTGTTGCGTCATCAACTTTGAGTCATTGGTTGTGACGCAAGAGGTTTCTAAAAAATTAGTGTCTCTAATTTTTGTCAAAGACTGTAGATAACCTGGCTTTGGGTAACTACATAGACTTCTACTGACTAATTGTCACAATGTAGTATGACTTTACTTGGCTACTGGCAATCGCCACAAACTTGTCTGGTTGGCGTGAGCCCTCTTCTCAATCGCAATATTATATTAATTAGAGGTATGTCTGAACCGGACCGTTGTCTTATAAGACCTGCCCTCCAATAGTAAAATAACTTACTACCCATACAAAGTTGACTTTCTTAGGGTCAACACATGAATTGCTTCATGTCCCCCATATAATATTAAACAACCATTACCCAAGCTGTGTGCGACAGGCTTTACCTATTTCGCTTCCGCGTGTAAAGTTATATTTCACTGTTAAGTTAGTGTTTCGATGTCTATTATGTCCCCTGATCCGAAGTTATCTCCCTTTGATCTATGAAATATGTATGCAATTTATATGTTTGTTTTTCTGGTTGTTTGCGTGTTTGGATGTAATTACTAATATAGTCTACATTATAACATGTATATCTATCTATCATGTGTATGTAAGTTAGTTTTTCAAGTGCCATAATTCGGTTAAATGAGGTCACAAACAAGTGTATAACACTTCGTGACTACGTTTCCGTTTCATGAGACTTAAAATACTTCATCTAAGATCTAAACTAAACCACACACAACACATTCATCACAGCACATTTTCAACATTGAACGCAAATATTTGACGCAGACAAAAAATAAAAAGTCGCGTTGAGCGGCAGAAACATCCGCTGACCGATCTTACTCTCCCTTGTATATTTTACATTTGCTCTCACTTTCACACTTCTGTTACACATCTTTTACCCTTACTTCTGTCACACATCTTTCACCCTCCCAATTATTTAAAGACCCTGGAGTGACACTGTACACGTTTGGCTCAGTTTGAGAAAGTTGAGCTCAATGACTGTGCGTAAATCTCTGCACGAGTCATATATATACAACATATTTACATGTAAGTACAAAGGGTTGATGGTTTATACCCTTGGTCTTATGACCAACTATATTTTACTGTAATCATACTCTAACTACTGACACTACTACTACTTCTATAAATGTGTATTTAATGTGTTAACTATTTTAATCTATTTTGCCACATTAATCCTAAGATATGCTTACATTAATACTAATATTTATCTAATTTAAGGGATGTAATCTAATTATTTAAAATGAAATTGATGTGAGATGAGTTATGTAACTTTCTGAAATGGGTACTGTGAAATGTAATGAATTATGTACCTTTCTAAAATGGGTAATGTGAAATGTAATGACTTATGTACCTTTCTAAATTGGGTAATGTGAAAATAAATTATGTACCTTTCTAACATGGGTAATTTGAAATATGACAAAATTATAACTGATGTTTTTAAATGAACAAAAAAAAATATATGACTGATATTCTTAATCTAAATGTTGTAAATGATGTATATTTAATTGTCTAACATTTTTATCCTATTATGGTGTAAATTAATCATAATAATAAATGATCATGTTTGTTAAATGGAATGGTTCATTAAGATGGAATGAAATCAACTGAAATGAAACAAAGTGGAATGTAATAAACTAACTGGTACTATTCCTATCTAAACTACTATCTATTCTACTTTTAAGGTAAGTAAGTTGGTAAAATAATGATTTATGTAAACTACTAAAAAAATGAAAACTATTTTATTTCCTAACTCTAAGTGTAAATTACAGTTACCTATTCTACCTATAATTTATCACACTATTAAAATATTATAATACATATCACAATAAGTATTTATGTACATAGTATTCAAATACCCCAGGTTAGTTGTTGCCCCAATGTTCAGAAATTGCTTTCATTGGCATACTGTATAATTACATTTGTCCTGGGTATATTAAATACAATACACAGTCATACTTGTGTCCTATGGGTATGGCACCTGTAGAGTTCGCTTGTGTCGTAGACCAGTATTTTTAGTGTCTGTATTTATGGTCTGTTCTGACACTGTTTTTCTCTGCTTAACACAAATGATTCACCGGAAACACATATGGAGCTTAGTACATAACGAGCTGTTCCAGTTCACACGGTGAAATATTTGTTATTCGGAGCACACAGTTCTTCTGTTGATGTCTACGGACACATGGTAGATCACTGTTCTTAGTACCTAGTGTAGCTTATAATGTCTATGTATTCATACAATATTTTACATAGAATATTATACTGTACTAATTTAACAATTATTACTCTACAATCTTATGTGGAATCTCTGGTATTTCTACCTCAGATGGTCGACTAAGGGTATCAGCCAGAATGTTGTCCTTACCCTTAATATGTTCTATACTACAAGTATGGTTTTATAGTATTAGCGACCACCTGTATATATGGTCATTCCGATGCACACCACTTTGTATGACCGTGATTGGGGAGTTGTCAGTCGGGACAATGCAGTGAACATCCGCCAGAAATCGATGGAGCTTTCTCACCGCATAGATGACGCTTAGGGTTTTTCAACTCTGATCTGGAATATCTGGAATCAGCAGGTGTGATCTTACGGCTCACGTAGCAAATCGGGTGGAAGATGCCATCATAAAATTGGCCTAGTACTGCAGCGATGGAGATTCTGCTGGCATCTATCCTAAGATAATAAACGAGCCTAGGATTAGGCAAGCGGAGGATTGTTACATTGATAAAAAGGATTTTCAATTTTGACAATGCAGAAATTAATAATGCATCTTTGACATTTAATTTTCCAGATGCTTTTAAAACATTGGAAAATACACTTGTAATTTCCGCTAAATTTGGTATGAATTTGCTATAGGTAATTTACTAACCCCAAAAGGCTTCTGACCTGCTTCTTTGTGGTAGGCATGGTCAGATTCATAATTTTTGTAATAATTCTATTGTCAGTCTAAGTTGACCCTGTGAAATGACATGACCCAAAAAGTCAATTTCTTTTAGGTCCAATTCAACTTTGCTCGGTTTGACAGTGAGACCGAAGAGTCGCAACCTGTCAAAGACATGTTATAGTTTCAGTCAGTGTGTTGTCCAGTCATCAGTATGGAAACATATATCATGCGTATTCTGTAAGCTCACTAAATGTATGCATCTTGTCGGATTTGCCAGTCCCGCTAACTAGTGTAGTTGCGCTATGTATGTCTGTCGTCTTATTATTCGGTGTGGGTGCACTGTGTTCGTCTGTCTCTACTCCTGTCTCTTGTCGTGAAAAGTAAAGTTTCAACATGTTGACATGGAATATCTTTAAGTGTCCGTTTATCAATATTTCATAGTCAACATTTGGAAATCTTACGTACCACCTTGAATGGTCCTTGCCATTTTATTTGTCTGGAAGTAACTGAAGTATGTTTTGATCTGGTTTACGACCAATTGTTCAAGCACCCTTGTTTGTGTATTGGTAAATTTGACCCTCCCTCTCAAAGGTCTAGAAGCCAGTGTAGAAAGTAGTACTTTAGCTGTGGGATGTCTACCCTTATGTACTAATTGTTGACCGACATTACAAAAACGATGAAATAATTTTATATCATTCCAAAACCCTGGCCAATGAAAATGAGCCTGAAATCTAGCCCTGGTTTTGTCGTATGCCAGGTGACCAGCAAGCGGTGACTCATGTGCAGTTTTTTTCACAGTTAGGCGGTGTTGTACAGGTCGCACCGTTTGCTGATTCTCATGGTTATCAGTTGTAAAATATCTAGTAAGAAAGCCATTATTAGGTTTAAAGAACCAATGAGACATTTTTGGTCACTTTGGCTCTTTCTTTCAATAATTTTAAATAAGGAGACACACTAGGATCAGCTTTCTGCTGTTCTATGAATTTCTGTCTGTTGGTATCATCTGTGCCAGTTGGAGAAAGCAATAGTAGTCTCTCATCTTGTAGTGTGTCTTGATGTTTTACAGTGTCTGCTCTGGTTGTTGCGTTAGCTGCATTTAATCTTTCCCATGCAGCTATTTCATCGCTAGTACATTGTTTCAGTTGGGGTAAGCAACCCAAAATTAAATCAGTACACGGGTTGTCAAGTATTGCACAAGTAAAGGTACCAGAAAGGAAAGGAGTGTTAATACGGGCTTTGGCCAAAGGGTAAATTTCAACGTTACCCGAAAAGGTTCGGCATTTGACAGAGTCGCCTGTATAATCACCTGGACTCACTAGATCCTTTCTAAGACCAATAAGGGTGCTGCCGCTGTCCAGCAAACATTGGCATGGTGTATCATTGACCATTGCATTGTGGAATACCTAATTGCCTCTGGAGGCTAAGGCTGCATTTACACTCTCAGTTGAGCATGGTACTGTATGTCCACATTCTAATTTTGCGTCTGCATGAAATTGGTGACATCGTTCACAACTGTCAAAACTTAATATATCGTTTACCACAACACACATCTTCAGATTGTTTAAAAGGTAAAGTATTTTCAATCTCACACTCAGTCTCACTACCACTATCAGAAGATGTATCAATCAAAATAGCATTGTTGGCTTTCATACGTTGACGGCCCAGGCACTTATTTGAATAATGGCCATAGCTGGAACAAAAGAAGCATTTGATTGCACGCCTGTATGCAGATCTTTGTTTTGTTGCTTCTTAATAACATTTTCAAGATGCGCCGGATAATTTGGCGATTTGTCACACATAGAATAAGTGTCATGCAAAAGTTGACAGTAAATACATTTTGACACTTTCCTATCTTTCTGGTCGATTTTCTGAAAAGGTTTTCTCTTACTCTGATAATTTTTAGGTTGGTCTTTCACAAAAGAAACCACTTCAGAGTCATTTGAGGTCTTGAAAATATCTCTGTTAGAAGAAAAATATGCAGATCCTTTCTTTTCGAACTGCTTTATGTTTTCAATGTCTGACTGCTGCAAAAATTTAGCAAAAGGAGATGGTATAGTGGATATGACTTTATCCATGGCTATTAAATTTTTCAGTCTATCAAAGTCTTTTCCTATGTTAGCTGCTTTAAGCCACCTATCTAGTACACTCTGAACATTTGAGACGTAATCAATGAAAGTCTCACTAGGTTTAGGTTTTAAATTTGAGAACTGAACCTGATACCCAGGGGCATCAAGTAAAAAGTGTTGCATTATCCTATCATGGATGTACTGATAGTTAGATCTAAAGTCTGTTGGTATTGACTCTATCACTTTAAGGGGCTCACCACTCAGGTTCTTCATATAAATCATAGCCCACATTTCTATTGGAACTTGGTGATATTTAAACTGATACTCGACATTTTCTGTCCAGGCTGATATGGAATCTTCTTTACAATATGGTTTGATAATATTTTTGTATTTGTTGAACTTATTTTCTTCTTGTTGACTTTTTAATTTAGTGGCAGAGATCTCTGCATGTGAGTCTACGTCCATACCTTTCATCTTTAACTGTGTCTCTGATTCTACTTGTATTTGTTTTTCCTTAACTCTTGCCATTTCATCTATCTCTTTTTGCTTTAGTTCTCTCTCTTGATCTAATGTCTTTTGTTTTAGTTCTTTCTCCTGATCTAATTGCTTTTGCTTTAAATCCAATTCCTTCTGTTTAATTTCCTTATCTTGTTCTAACTGTTGTTGTTTAACCGTCTTATCATGTTCCAACTGTTGTTGTTTAACTTCTAATTCTTTTTGCTTAATCTATTTGTCGTCTTCTAGCTGTTTTTGTTTTGTTATTTCAGCTAGTTGAGCAATCTCCTTTTGATGTTGTCTATCTCGTTCTTCCTTTTCCTTTTTCTGTTGTCTATCTCGCTCTTCTCTTTCTAATTGATGTTGTCTTTCCTGTTCTCTTTCTCGTGCGCGTTCGTCTCTTTCTGCATCCTTTGCTTCTTTAAATTTTTTATCAGCATATTCTTCTAGCTCTTTACCTGTGTATTGCATTTCTTTGCCTGCTTTTACGAAATCAGCTAGAGTAGCCATGATGTTAGGTAATTAGATAGCGTTGACCTACACTGAATTGTTTATTCACTTATTTTTCTTTGATAGGTTATGTTCCTCAATATCTGAGCACTGCAAATTGTACTCTTTGTATATAACCTGAAAAATTTATTCCTGCAAAAAAACAGAGGACAAAAGTATGCTAATGCATCACAAGCTGAAAAAGAGATGCACTATTAATCACTTTGCATGCCAAAAATATTGAGTATACTCAACTTAATGTTCCCGAGAATCAGGGAACAACAATCCGGTAACACAGGTCACCTTGTTTGCCACTTCAGCACAGACACGAGTTTTCTAATTAGGTCACCTGTTTGGTACTTCGCACACACACGAATCTTCTATTCAGATGTTGTTCACCCTGGTTTACAGAGCAGCAACAATTAACAAATAGTAACTGACATATTATTCGACAATGTGATACATCACCATGACATGCCCACAAAAAAAAACGAATATAGTTAATTTAATATTAAATTGTCAATGTCCTGTCTTCGTTCTAACTTATTTATGCCTTTCGTCACTAACCTAATTTAATCTATGCAAGTGTTGTGCAGACCAAGTCTAATTTGCATGCCTGAAAGTAGTACCCTCGTGACGGTAAACACAAGGAAAAGTACGAGAAAAAAAATTCAATAACTGCTTTGCAATCAATAAAAATATAATAATATTGTTTAAATAAATAAATATATTCAATTACTAATTGAAATAAACAAATAATAGGTTATATAAAGCAACGATTCAGGCGGGCAGCAGCTTAACGATTTGTAAACATTCAGATGCTGAATGCCAATGGCGTGGCCCAACTGTTTGTCAATCGTAACACGTCAGAGGCGCAGCGCTATTTTTAGCTTGCAAAAATCGATAATGTTGCTGGCTGTGTATCGCTCCGCCATGAATCATAGTTGATAGTTATTCATAAATAAATACATAATTACATGAATAATTACATGAATAAATAAAGAAAATAATAATATCAATACTTACAACTTTGAAGAACACATGATTTAAGTAAATAATATCTTAATAAACACAAATAAGCATTATTTCGTCACGATAGGCACAGTTTCGCTAGCAACTTGTCCTAGTCTGCACACGTCATCGTCACTGACACAAATTAAATTCTATTCACTATTTAATGCTAGTAAACTTAGTCGAGAGCCGTGGATGAGTGTTTTTTTTAGCTTGAACTTTCGTCCAAGCCACACTTCTGACACCACATTAATCCTTGCCTGTCACCAACTCATGTGTCAGGCATCATCGGATTACTTCTTCCACACCACACAAGAAACTTGCAAGTCGTGTGAAAGGAATTGAATGGTACATTTTATTGCCGTTGGCTCTTTACAAGTACATACCAGTCGCTATCAAACCACACACAAAGCCACAGAATTGCCTATCACTAGTTTCCTAAACCCTATTGCTAATCTCTATCTATTTGGTTACACAAAACACCTATCAATATCTAACGATCTGCTCTCTACAATGTCAGTCCCCGGTCTGACTAGTTGGCTCGCGTGGTTACACACCACGCGGAAGGACCTTGACATGTCCTTCGGCTTTCTGCGTGCCGTGATGCTTGGCACGCTGACATTAGCTGTCTTTGGTTGAGTAGCATTCGTGGCGATCCCGTATGCGTGATTCTGTCGTGACCAGAGTGATAGCTATCTGTTCCACGTCTCCGTGTCTCTTGAGAGAACTAGTTAATAGTCCCCCATTCTAACACCTACCCCGCCCTTATATCGGGGCACTGTATCACTGTAACTATTTGAGGTTGACCACTCTTCCCTTATGCTGCAGTCTTTGACAGTGCTGTTTGCCCATAGGTGTTAGGGCAAGTGGTTTTCGTAGACCTGCCTTTTCAGTACACACCTAGTTTCTCCATTCATTTTGAATTATCTCCCGCCCTGGAAAGTTCTCATGCATGCACGGTCATAACATCTCCTTATCCGTCTACCACTTCAAACCTTGGGTCGCAGGACACACATTTTATCCGAGTGAAGGCTCCAGTAAGTCTGACAATATGTTTAACCCGGGGATCTTATCAAGCAGAAATCTAAGCCTGTACTCTGCTGGTGAACACATGGCCTTCGTAGGCGTCAAATGTGAACTTTCTCAAGCGTAGAATAAAAACCGTTGTAGTTTTGATCTACGCACGCAATGTTGCGTATTCGATTTTTTTTTTATTGTTGAGAATACCGTTTATTCTACTGCTCATTCCCCCTGTATTCATTAATTTGTCCTTGTTGAGTGTAGACCGGAGATCCATTTTGGGATGATATACGCGCAGTCTGTTTCAGAGGGTTGGCATGGTCATGACTGATATTAGAGGGTTGGTATGATAATGACAATTGTTAAATGGTGGGTATGGTTATGACAGTTGTTAGGCGGTTAGTATGGTTATGACAATTGTTAGAGGGATGGTGCGGTTATGACAGTTGTTAGAATGTTGGTATGGTTATGACAGTTGTTAGATGATTGGAATGGGTATGTTGGTTATTTGAGGGTTGGTATGGTTAAGACAGGTGTTAGAGGTTTGGTATGGTTATGACAGTCAACGTGCATTCCAAACAGTCACCGAGCAGTCATGAGTGCTTTCCCTTCTCTGATAGCTCTATCATATATATATATATATATATATATATATATATATATATATATATATATATATATATATATATATATATATATATATATATATATGATGTGTGTGTGTGTTCGTGTTTTTGTTTGTGTGTGTGAAGCTACCGTATGACACTAGTGTCGTAGTAATCCTTTATTACTTTAGTGTCGTCCCTGGAGTGAGGGGAATCAACACTCACAATTTTAACCCAATATTATTGTCCTAGAGAAACCACCAGAATCCGTCCACAAAACTCCCTCAGTCTGTAGACACCTCTTTCTTGCTCTCACTCACCCCTGGATCATGTCCCCTCTCATTCTTCCCCAACACAACATACTTAACAACTCTAGCTTTAACAAATAAATACATCAATTAATTTATTAAAACAAAGAGTATATGTGTGAGAGGTGTGTGTGTGTGTAATGTGTAGAATGTGTGTCGAATATTCTAATGTGTATGTAGAATCAGACCAGTGAATCAGGAGCAAAGTCTGTTACATCACTGTGCTGAGCACACAACAGCACCATGTATTCCGGACAGTGAGCCTCACCCAGAAGATGTTTCTCCGTCCACGTGACGACTTTCGCCGATAACGCTCGAACAAACAGGATGCTGGTCATTAGATAGACACTGTTCGATCTTAGTCTTCACTCTAACAAACACGGTGAAGTTACTCTGTTTAATAATGTTTGTTGAACAGAGAATCTTTCAATTAACTGAAATGTCACTTGGGAAAATCTACTGTTCACAAGTCTCTGATTATAAAATTTTCCCCATCTTTAAAAAACAACCTATTAATGTTTTTAGGTATATGTAGTATATATATATATATATATATATATATATATATATATATATATATATATATATATATATATATATATATATATATATATATATATATATATATATATATATATCCTTGGTATATGAGTTATGAATCTTCGGTGATGAAGATAATCACTCAGTAAACACAACACTTATGTTCATCAAGTCCGGCTCAGCAGAAGCCAGGTTTCTGCAGACCAACTAGGTTCCGAGCCCCGTGTAAAAGCCTCTCAGTAACCTCTGTTTTCATTCCGTGAGCCATCATTGTATAAAACTTTGAAACTGCTTCTTCGTAATAAATCATTGCACACTCAAGTGGACCTGTAAGGGGAACCTATAGAATAGAGAATCCCCTGGTGAGAGCAACTCAATTTTGACCTTAATTAGGTGAGTGTAGGCCGATAGCAGCACTCATATCTATAACAGAGATCCGATCTCTGTCATACGGCCAAATAGCTCATCACATTGGTCTTAGACATGGCAACACAAGGAAAGAATAAAAGAACGGGTAGAAACCCAGCAGATGCCCTACTGGAAGATCCTACCTTTTCACATTCCCTTCCTCCCTCCCAACCATCCTCAATCTCTCTAATTATTATCCCACTACATTGTCCTCAACTCCCTGAGTAAAATGATATATCACACAAGCTAGTTAAAGCCATACAATAGGACACTTGTGCCGACGCTCCTATAATACTTTCTAGCACCGCACTTATAGAACATTCTATCACCGCACCTATAATACATTGTATCACCACACAGTACTGTACTCTATTCTTAATCATACTCTAAGTTAGATATGATTAATAGAATACCATATGCCTATTCCGGTTGGTGATTGAGACTATGCAATCGCAGACTGGATCTATGTCCGCCGATAAATTATCAACACGTTGACACTATAGTCTCTTTCAATTAACACAACTCGGAATACTGCACCGATCGTTAAAACTTCAGAATTTTTGGCCGACTCACTCCAACTTGTTTACCGCAACGGGGTTTATATCGGGCTTGCGTGACGTCACCAAAAAGTCTAGACGCTAATCAGTCCAGAGTCTGGTTTAGTCCGCTTGTTGTAGACTGACTGGAATCAATCCGCCGTCTAGTTTGCTTTCATCGGGGAAATCGTTGTCTCATACAACAAAAGTCCTGTCTGTCTGTGAGCCAGGGGATCCTTCCCCACATCACAGACTCCACCCGACGTCTGGCCAGACATTCCGTCTATCACTTCAAAGGTTGACTCCCGCCTTGTAGACGGATGGCGCCATTGTTCGTCTCGAGCAACAACTTGTTAACAAAATGCCGACCGGGGTTAGACATTTTGACGCGACTTATTTTGTTCCTCAGTCTATACAACATCAAAGGGTTTGCCGGTGTTTGTGCAGACGAATGTCTCTTTTTTTTTTCATCGATCGAACTATCAAGTTTATTTTTCGTGACAACTAGTCGGTAGTACCTGCTTTCTATTAGCGCCGAATGTTGGGCGACGCATGGCAAACCCGACACCCAACTTTGTGCCAATGTCTTCGGACGGAGCTGCGTATTTGGAAGGGTGCAAGCCTTAACCTTGTGCGAGGAAATGCAATCTACAGTCCTGGCAGAGCAGACGAGGCCCTAAGCCTTGATTGGAAATTGGTCTAGGGTCGAAGCTCCGACAGGCTGCCAATTAGAGCATTGCTTTGCTGATCCTACGGTTTCTCAGCTTGTCTTGTTCCAGATGTGTTGGTGTTATCTTTCCTCTAGAGTAAACTAGGCAGGCCGAGAGAGGGATCTTGCTGCAAGGGCAACGCATGGTCTCTACAATTCAGCCCAGGCTTTATGCTATGAATAGTTATAGCTCCATACCTGGTCTTAATCGGTCTCGGAATCAAAGCGAGAGGTAGCAGTTGCGGGTTAGAAGTCATTGCCAATTAGCGTAAACACGGGACGCCACGCGTTGCCTCTGACAGTGGAGACACCTACAGGTGTCACTGATCAGTTACCGCCCGTTCTTAAGCTGGGCATCCCTCGGCCAATTGGGTGCTGATCCGCTCAGCCTGGCTGCTTCAATGGGTCCTTGGGGCTAGGACAAAATCTGAATCACAGGCTGTAAAATCAATGCACCAGGCACTAAAAATAAAATAGAAACCTCAAGCTACGGCTCGCAGCCTGGACCATATGAGCTATGTGTCCGGGATTTTCCACTGACTTTACGAATATTGACTATGTAAGAAAGAAGGCTGTGATTGATGACGATCTCAATCGTTTTAACATTGATATTGCTGGACTGCATGAGTTTCTCGCCGAGGAAGGGTCACTCAGGAAAAACTATTACACCTTTTCTTGGAGGGTAGACAGCAGGAAGTAAAAAGACAAAATAGGGCTGGCTTTACAGTGAAGAATTCACTACTAGGAATTATTGAAATTCCAGTTGGAGGTAATGAAAGACTATTTCCCCTATTCATTCTATGAGGAGTTAGACTCTGTGATCAAGACAGTACCTAAATCCGACTACATGTATATTCTTGGTTATTTCAATGCTCGTGTGGGCAAGGACTCGAATTAATGGCCAGTGTGCCTAGGAAAATACAACAACGATGACTGAAAATGTGCAAAGTCTACTGGAGCATTGCACCAGAAACGATCTATGAACACAAACTCATTTTTTAAAAACAAAAGAGTGGTACAAGGTCACACGAAAACACCCAAGATCAGAACAAGTGGTATTGGAGTGACTGTAACAACTACAGAGTATCTCACTGCAATGTAGCTTTGGGAAAATATTTGCCATAATTGTTCTGCGAAGAATTCAAGTCCTGGGAGATCAAGTCTATCCTGAAACACAGTCTGGCTTTCGACTGAACCCTTCTCCCATTGATATGATATTCTCATTGCGACAAATGCAAGAAAATGCCGTGAACGGAATCAACATTGTTTATTGCCTTCATCGACCTCACAGAGGCATTTGATTTGGTCAGTCGGAGGGTCTATTCAAGGCACTAAAAGGGCACTCAAAGGCACTCTTCTGTCAACTGTGAAATCGTTCCACACAGGCATAAAGGGTATAATCAAGTTTGATGGCACAACTTCAGATGAGCTTGAAATCAAGAGTGGAGTTAAGCAAGGTTGTGTACTAGCTCCAACCCTCTTTGGAATATACTTTTTAATTCTATTGAAATATGTCTTTCGTGATCAGGATGGTGTATACATTCACTCATGCTCAGATGACGGCCTCTACAATGCTCAGAAAATGAAGGTCCAAGACCAAAATTAGGAGGGTACTGATAAGAAAGCTGCTTTTTGCAAATGATGCTGCAATTACGACCTACTCTGAGGAAGAATTACAACATCTACTATCTGTATTCCCGAATGCTTTTTCTGAATTTGGCTTAACAATTAGCAAAAAAGAAGACACAGATTATGTCACAAGGTGCACATGGGGTACCATCACTCTTTATTGACGACGCCGAACTGGAGATAGTAGTCTATTTTATTTTATTTAGGATGAGAGGTAAACAGTAAATTATAAAGAGATCAGAAAATAACATCAGGATTGGTAAGGCAGCAACAACAATAAGCAGGTTAATAAAAACAGTCTGGGGGAACAGGAAGCTTACTGCCGAAACAAAAGTCCTGGTATATCAAGCCTTTGTCTTTAGTACTCGTCTTTATGGTAGTGAAGCCTGGTCAACTTACTTTCACCACGAAAAGCGTTTAAATAGCTTTCAACTGCTGTGTCTGTAAATAATAGTTGGTACTAACTGGCAAGACAAAGTTACAAATACTTAAGTATGGAAAATATCGGGTTGTGTGACGGTTTGTTCCATGTTCAGTCTTCGTAGACTTAGATGGATAGGACACATTAGGAGGATGGATGATGGTAGAATACCAAAGGATATCTTTTTCGGGAATTACAGATGAGTACAAGAACTCGGAGTCGGCCTTTACTACGAAACAAAGATGTGTTTAAGCGGGACTTGATTGCTACAGGCAATTGGTATTTCACCTTGGGAGCAAGTCACCGCTGATCGTTTCGCATGGAGGGCAAAGATTAGAAATAGAATAAAGACAAAGGAGAAAATGATTACACATAGGTCACACACTAAGCGTGTGAGACGTCAGATGGTGGTGATGGTGGAAATGACCATCTGTTGACATGGCTCCATGTACAGCACGAATCACTCTTATCAGTCACATTCGCTACCGCCATGGATTTCTGTTATTATGCCATTTTTGAGGCACAGTGCAACAAACTATAGCCTGTGAAGACGGCAAGGTGCCAGATTCTTTCATGTAGTTGTGTAAGTCTGTGTTTGTTATTTGTATGCCGAGGAACGCTGTAGTCGCAACGTCTATTTGGTCACTTGTGATTGTGTCCAGTAAAGCTTACCGATTCTATTTCTCGTTGTCGTTGACCCTTTTCAAAAAGGAAGAAGAAGAATGTTTGGTCTCCCTGGGGAGACAATTTAATTTCACCCAAGAATTTGGATTTCTATAAGGGTGATTAATTGCAAAAGGGTATCAACATTGAAAGTGGGAACTTGAAATGTAACAACTATAAGTGGGGATGGAAAATTTGATAACATTAAGAACGAAATGAGAAGGCTAAATATTAACCTGTTAGGTATGTGTGAGACCAGATGTATTAGGTATATGTGAGACTAGATGGACAGGAATGGGCATTATAACATCTTAGGAATTTAGCATTCTGGTGGAGAGAAAAAACAGCGAGGATTAGCAATTATAATGGATACAGAGAGATCAAAATCGAGCAAAGGATATTGGAATGTATCGGGCAGAGTGTTACTGGTGAAGTTGAGTGGAAGACATTTTGATGTCAATGCCATACAAGATTTTGCACCAACATCTGACAGCAATGATGACAGCATTGCTTAATCTTATAATGATCTAGAGAATGCCTTCAAGAAATGCAAGGATTCTTAAGTAAATATTGTAATGGGTGACTTGAATGCCAAAGATTGAAATCAACAGGACGGATGCATAATAGGCAAGTATAGACTAGGGGAAGAGAATGAAAAAGACTTGTACAGTGGGTAATAGAGCATGATATGATTATTGGAAACATCTGGTATCAACATCACCTAAAGGAGATTGTGGACATGGAGGAGTCCTGATCATGAGATCAGAAATCAGGGTGATTACATTCTCATCAACATAAGATTTCGAAATGCCTGAAAAGTTGCAACAACAACAAAAAAACAAAAACTATACCAAGCACAAACTGCTACAATGATCATAGATTATCATTGGCACCTTGCCGTCTTGACAGACGATAGTTTGTGCTTCAAAAAGGCATTATAACATTTACCCATGGCGGTAGCGAATGTGACTGGTAAGGCCAATTCGCGCTGTAAATGTCCGTTCGCAGTGGGTGCATGTGAACACGTGGTTATTTCCACCACCATGCACCTTTTTACGTCTCACACGCTCGGTGTGTGCCTTATCTGCAATAATTTTCTCTTTTTTCTTTATTCCATTTCGGATGTTTGCCATCCATGCAACACGTTCAGCTTGCTTGCTTGCTTGTGTTCATTGGCTTGAGCTCCAACGCGAAGTCCTGTATGTCGGATGAAGGCATCCTGTTGTCCAACATCAGTGTCAAAGACTCAGTTATATAGGAATGAAGACCACCCTGAAAGAGTGGTCTACCTCAAGTAGAATAGAGGTAACCCAGTGCCCCTACATGAGGGCAGGGTAGGTGTAGAGAATAAATAAGGAGGGGAACTATTAAATAGTTCTCTCATGGGACACGGAGATGTCAAACAGAGAGTAAGCACTCTGGTCACGGCATAATCACGCCAACGTGATAGACACGGAGAACTAAACTGAAACTCAAGAGAGGCCACTACTCTAGCGTGCTGAATAATGCCGCACGCAAAAGCCGTAGTGCGCCCCAAGTCCTTCCGCGTACTGTGTAAACAGCACGGGAGGAATGATCAGACGGGACACAGACTTCGTAGTGAACGCATCGTTTAGTGTCGATGCTTATTTCGTTAGCCGAGTAGATAGATTAGCAATAGGGTTAGGAAACGACTAGTGATAGGCAATTCTGTGCATTTATTCTTGTGTGATTTGTTAGCGACTGTTTGTTGTACATTGATGTGATGCAAAGAGCCAGTGGCAATAAATTCGGTTCATGACAGGCTAGGATAAAGTGGTGTCAGAAGTGTAGCTTGGACAATTGTTCAAGCTAAAACACTCACCCACGGCTCTAAAACAGTATTACAGTTAGATAATCACAGGGTTTAATTTATGTTAGTGATAATGGCGTGTGCAGACAGAACAAAGTGCGAGCTGTGCCCATTGTCAGGATCTTATATTCGGCTCGTTGGCTAACACGTGTGAGACAGTACAAGTATAACGTGATTCGACGTAAGACACAGCAACACAAGTTCTATGGATTTATTGCCACATTAAATACAGAACGATAATTACAACGATCTACAATATATAACTCACAACCACAATACAGCTCATAGGTCTGACGCTCAAGATATCAGTCGTTCGGCTTACAACCACGGAGATTCACACAAACGCCTTGCTCTCGTCACACATGTCCTTCCAGTCTCCTGTCCCAGCTCGGTCTGAGCTATCACGCACACTGCCCACTGCCTCTGGTGGGGTCACGTGGCCTGCGTGCGTCTGTCGTCAGCCTGACCGCTGGTCGCGTGTCAGGTAACAATCTTGCCAGCCGACAACTCTTGTCCGCCGGGTGTCGTAACGATGTTGCTGCATAGCTAGGCTCTGACATTCTCCCCGGGTACCTCAATGAAAGATGCCATCTTTCATTCATGATGTATGTATATACTGGGGTAGTGTTAATTTCATGTCAGAGACTACTCTTTCCCAGTGTTATGCATGAAAATACATATAAGGCATGGAAATATATACAAAAAATGTAAGTTTCATTGAAATGACAAATGAAGTACAACTTTTAACACAACTCAGGTTTTATCCCCCTGATGCCTGGTTACCTCCATTGCAATAATACCCAGTCAGATCAGTAGTACCAGCTTCACGCATCTACCTCGCAGCAATTTGAAAAAAACGTAATAATATGGTTGTTTTGCAACAGCCATCTAGCCAGACTGAAATACGGCTTTGTATTAGTCGTATTAAACACTTAAACTCTGCCCTCATTTGGCCAGGAGCTCTCATGTTGGTTTGCAATGTTGGCAGCTCTATGACATGCTTGGTGGACGCCTACCTTCTGTGCTAACCATTTGAGCAACAAAATGTCTATCTATACAATACACATTAATGAATATGTTTCAAATTATGGCCCTTGATGTAATTCACAAATGCAAGGGAAGTAATTTTGACATTAAAGAAATTCTATACATTACAATAATTATTTAATTTCTTAGCGTCATTGCTTGACGTTTCTTCATATTAACGAGAAAAAGTCGGTAATATGAATACATTGATCAAGATATGATTCTAAGATTACACTAATCAAAATAAATAAGTACCAAATTGGTGTATTATATTTTATAGATTCAAAAGGATTTTACAATCGTCATAAATTTTTGAAAATTTGTATATCGTCTGCTAATTTTGCTATACTTTTTAAATTACACCGGAAATACACACGAAACGCAAAATTTTAGTTGCTGTTTCACTGTTTGAACACAACTGTTCCGGTTTTAACGGATGGTAAAATGTTATCAAAGTTCGTGTTTGATGTTATAGTATCACAACTCTCGGATTATGATGGAATGTTTTTGTTTCCGATGTGTTCACAACTTATGGATAATGATCGAATGTTCTTATTTCGGATGTTCAAACGTCGAACAATTTGGATTAAATTCGCTGCAGAGGTGGTGTAGAAGTCAATGTTCGGTCCACATTTGCAAATGTCGTTAAAATATCACGGTGAAGAAAATCACTCACAGCTGTCACAATGGTAACGTTCGCTTCTGGTAAGTGGTTAAGCGTCTGTGACACTGTTCTTAGTGTATATTTACAATTAATACTGTTCTTAACCTGAAAGGTAAATGGATGTTGGGCAATTTAAGAATGAGATTAATGGAATTCTTATCAGAAAAGTGTGCCAAAACTTTATGAAATGCATTTCGTAGGCATTCATCGTGTACAACTTTTTCAGGCTTATTCTTGGTTAGTAAGTTAGAAAAAAAAAAACCTCAGTCAGTTCTGAAAAATCAGGAATAAAGTTCCTGTAATAGTTGATAAGTCCCAAAAACTGCGGACTTGTTTCTTATTTGTTGGAAGTGACAGTTTTAGAATTTTGGAGACAATTTTGTTGTCTGTCATGACAAAGCCATTGGATATTCTGTACCCCAAAAATGATCTCTTTTGGTAAGCCATGCTCACCTTTGAAGGCTTCACTGTCAGTCCGTGCTGTCTGATACTAGGTAGTAGTAGTAGAACGTCCTGTCCAGGTGTCAATGTTATAGTTCCGTCGTTGTCTCTGTATGGACACAGATGTCGTCAGTATAGCGAATGATATTATGAATGTCCGATAGGCGGAGTCGTACAGTAGCCAAGGCAACTCTGGAGTTACTGGATCTAAAGATATAACGTGGGTTATGGTTAAAATTTTCCAAAAGGTGGGGATTTTCAAATTTCATGTTGAGATCATTTTGAGTGCTATCTCCAAACCTGCACTCGTACATGTGTGTATACATTCAATAGTTCAAACAATAATAATACACCATGTATAGTTGTGAAATGTAATCGTGTATGTTTGTATGATCTTTTGCAATTTGTGTATATTTTCCAAAGTATGTAGGGTAATTTGTTGCTGATTTTTGTCAGTAATTCCACCGACTGATGTTTTACATTGTTCAGCATAGGTATGTGTCTGAGTTGATTTAACATAGAGATTATGAGTGGCAATAACAAAATTTGGTTCAACAGTAGTGATATAAGTAACAAAGTCTGCTGGTTTGTCATGAGTAATATCTGTGTTGTGTCATGATAATGTGGAAATGAAACTGTTTGTGAAAACATTTGTTTTGTATTCACAATCAGTAGTGCAAGTATAACTATCCACTGTGTGCACTTGGTTATGTGTGTAGTTAACAGAGAGTATAGGAGGTATAATATATACCATGATGATTTGTGATCTTTCATCGCTGTTGTGAATTGTTTGTTTTCTGCACCTTTTCCTTTGTGCTGATACACACCAGTTTCTGTTTCTTCTTGTCTTGAGATGGTAATCAAGTTGGTATGGTTTGGTACCTTGGTCTGTTCATCATGTTGTTGTATGATGAGTGGGGTAGTTAGGGCAGTACTTGTTGTGGTGTTAATTTTTTCCCTTGTGTGAGTTTTGGACTCTGTGTAGTCTGTCACATTTAATACATTTCCAATTAATAAATCACAACATGGATTGTCTAATAAAGCACAAGTTACTCTGCCTGATAGGAAAGGTGATTTTATATTGGCCCATGCCATGGGATATTTCTCTAATGTACCTGAAACAGTTCTGCAATAGATGTACTCATCTAGGTAGTCTTTAGGATCAGCTAAAGTCTTTCGAAGACCGATAAGACAAGCCCCTGTGTCGCGTACACATGTGCATACTGTGTCGTTGATGTAACCTTCATGGAACGTTAGTTTTCCTAACGACAGTCTTGAGGTTTTGTTCATTTCCTCATTTTCTTGTTGAGTATTGATCTCTTTACATAAGGAATGAGGTTGAGTGATGTTAATAACATTATTACAATATGGTACATAGTCTGATTTTGAGTCTATTACCAAGTTAGCTTCCTCATTGGTAATAGGGACGGCGTGCCCGCATGTTAAGATACCATTTTCATAGAAGGTATTACAGACAGTACATTTGTTAGCACTAAATACATCACAAGCCTGTGCTGCATTTACAGGATGTTTTTCTGGATTTTCGTCTTCTGACGCTGAGCTATCGAACAAGGCGGCATTGGCTTTGTTGGTCATATGCCTGCCTCTACAATCCATGCGATGGTGACCGTAAGCTTTGCAGAGAAAACATTTACGTAAACTTTTGAACGATTTACGTTCTCTGTCTTGTCTGTTTACCATATTTTGCAAGTATGTTGGGTACCCTGGGTTGTTATCGCACATCTCGTTCAAATGGTGGAAAAATTTACAGTGAATGCAATGTCTAACTTTATCAGAGGTAGGCCTGTTTGGTTTTTGCCTACCATAGTTGTTCTCATAGTTGGCTGCTGCTACCCAGTTACTGTCAGTAGCTTCAGTGGCAAAACACTGTTTATTTGCCGTATAATAGGCCGACCCACGTCTTTCCATTTCTTCCACACTTGTGCATTCATTCTCCTGTAAGAACTTAGAAAAAGATGATGGGATAGAAGAAATGACCTTATCTCGAATGATGAGATCTTCTAATTTATCATAATTTTTGTTAATTTTGGCTGATGAAGTCCATTTGCTGAAAATGTCTCGGACTAAACAGAGGTAGTCAGAGAACGTTTGAGTTGATTTTGGACTCAGTTTACTGAATTGTTCTCTGTACCCTGCCTCGTCTAACATGAAATGTGCCATTATTTTAGATTTAATATAATGGTACTCTTTTCTGAGGTCTTTGGGGATGGTGTCAATGACTTTAAGAGGTTCCCCAGATAGACTCCTCATATATAGAATATTCCATTCCGAAAGTGGAACTTGGTAATGTTCCATTAATGTCTCAAAATTTTGGGTAAAGGCTGCTATGCAGTCACCCGAGGTATAGTTACGTACGATACCTTGATACTTCTTATACTGGTTTTCTTTTTCCAGTCTTTCAGATTTCTTTGACTCTTTATTTATTGCAGTCTCAGTGTCGAGTTGTTTCATTTTCAACTGTAATTCAAGTTCTTCTCTCTTACTCTGAGCTGCTATTTCTGCCTTTTTCAGCTCTGTTTCATTCTCGATCTCGGTCCTTTTTAATGCACTATCTATCTCAGCTTGCTTTGTCTTTGCAGCCATTTCTACTTCGGCTTGCTTGGCAGCCATTTCTGCTTGTTTTAGAGCTCTTTCTGCTGCTCTATCTTCGCGTTCAGCAGTTTTTTCCTGAACAAGTAGGTATTCTGCGTATTTATTCTCACTCCATTTTGTTAATTCATCACCTATAAGATGTAATTTAATACCCATATCGATGAAATCAAATAATGACGACATGATGGAGGAAATGCGTCAATGATAATCAACCACACAAAATATCTTATAAATGGTTAGTAGAAAAACAACTTACAATTGATTTGACTATACGATGCGTGCCCACTAATGCATACGTAAAGTTAAAGTAAAGAAAAATATACTCAAGTGCCCTTAGATATGGTGACGAATGGTTGGACAATCGGGCTAGAAAACTGTAGGGTCGTACTTCGGAACCACTAATGACCTCTACGGCAGGGTTATGGATGGTACGCAAAAACCTGCTTTGTTTTTGGAGAGAAATAAGTTAGCGTGTGTTTGTTGGTGTGTGCCTGCAAGTCACTAAGTGTTGATTTGGTTTGGATGGCGTCGAGTATAGTTGTATGTCGTAAATTTGTCGTCAACAGTGTTTCTTTCAACAGAAGTTACACTCTTTCCAAAACTCTTTGCGTTCCACAAACTCAATACACAAAGACAATCTATCTGTATTTCAACACTCAATAACATTGATGACACATCACTTACATCAAGATGACATTCAGTAAGGACATAGACATCAAGTTTACAAGATGGCGACAAGGTCAAAATGGCGACAAAATCACAATGTCGACAAGGTCAAACGGTGACAATTTTCACAAATCACAAATGTTTAACACGCTTACAGGATCAAACAATATGTACTGCACATTTACTAATGATTTTAAACATATTTAGACAATGTAGTAATGGATCACACTGAGACTTTTCCGATCACATGTACATCACTATAACCTTGACAAATTTTACACGTACAAGAATTATAGTTTTAAATAACAAAGACGAGCAACACACGTCTAAATATATTAGGTTCTTAAACAAAGACGAGCAACCCACGTCCACACATGTCAGGATCTTATATTCGGCTCGTTGGCTAACACGTGTGAGACAGTACAAGTATAACGTGATTCGACGTAAGACACAGCAACACAAGTTCTATGGATTTATTGCCACATTAAATACAGAACGATAATTACAACGATCTACAATATATAACTCACAACCACAATACAGCTCATAGGTCTGACGCTCAAGATATCAGTCGTTCGGCTTACAACCACGGAGATTCACACAAACGCCTTGCTCTCGTCACACATGTCCTTCCAGTCTCCTGTCCCAGCTCGGTCTGAGCTATCACGCACACTGCCCACTGCCTCTGGTGGGGTCACGTGGCCTGCGTGCGTCTGTCGTCAGCCTGACCGCTGGTCGCGTGTCAGGTAACAATCTTGCCAGCCGACAACTCTTGTCCGCCGGGTGTCGTAATGATGTTGCTGCATAGCTAGGCTCTGACACCCATCGTGACCAAGTTATGTTTATTTATGCTTATTGTATTATTTTGTGCTTATGAACATGTTTTCTTCTGATTTGTAAGTATTATTATTATAGTTTTGTATCATTTATTTCTACAATTACTTATTTATTTACTAGTATTTGTCAAATATGATTCACGGTGGAGCAATACACAAAAATGAGCCGAGAACAAAATCGATTTTTCCAATCTAAAAGTAGCGCTACGCCTCTGATGTATCGCGACTGACAAACAGCTGCGTTACGCCATTTGCAGTCAGCGACTGATTGTTTACAAATCGCAAAGCGGCTGCTCGCCTGAATCGTTGACTTATATCAAATATTATTTGTTTATATTAGTTATTTATTGAATATATTTATTTATTTGAACATTATTATTACCTTTATATTTATTTCAAAGCATTTATTTAATTATGTATGTACTTTTTCTATTTCTTACCGTCGCGATGGCACAACTTTTGCTATGCAAATAAGACGCAGTCTGCACAACACTTCCATAAATTAAATAGCTAGAGTTAGGGAAGGCAGAAGACGTTAGAACGAAGACAGGACAGTGACATTTATTATTAATTAAACCACATTGTATTGTCCTGGGGCATGTGATTGTACAAAATTGTCTAAAATTATATATCGTTTACAAGTGGTTAATTGTTGATGCTCTTGATAACCAGGCAGAACAACAGCTGGGCATAAGCATAACGCAAGCTGTGTGTGGTATTGCCAGAAGATTGGACTTGAGGTGCCAAACGAGTGTACATGATTGATCTGGAATGTTAAGATGAGTATACCCAAATGATTTTGCATGCAATATGATTAATAATGCATCTCTTTTTCAGCGTGTGATGTATTAGCATATTTTTTGTGATCTGTTTTTCAGGTTGTAATCCAAGAATATTTTTTGTACTCAGGGATTTAAACACCTAACATATCTAATATAAATAAGTGAGTAAATATTTGAGTGCCTATCAACTCTAGCTAATTACCCAACAACATGGCAATATTAGCTGATTTCATAAAAGCAGGCAACGAATTAGAATACACAGGAAAAGACTTAGAGCAATATGCTGATCAAAGATTTAGGGAAGCAAAAGATGCTGAGAGAGATGAACGTGCACGAGAAAGACAACATCAGAAGGAGATTGGAGAACAAGAAAGATAACACCAAAAGGAGATTGTAGAACTAGCGGAGATAACAAAACAAAAGCAATTAGAACAGGATAAGGAAATTAAACAGAAGGAATTAGAAATTAAACAAAAAGAAGTAGAATTAAAACAAAAAGAGATAGATGAAATGGCAAGGGTGAAAGAAAAACAAATACAGGTGGAATCAGAGACACAGTTAAAGATGAAAGGTATGGATGTAGATTCACACTTAGAGATCTCCGCTACAAAACTAAAAAGTCAGCAAGAAGAAAACAAATTTAATAAATACAAAAACATTATTAAACCATTTTGTAAAGAAGATTCCATATCAGCCTGGACAGAAAATGTCGAGTATCAGCTGAAATACCACCAAGTACCAATCGATATGTGGGCCATGATCTACATGAAGAACCTCAGTGATAGAATCAATACCAACTGATCTTAGATCTAACTATCAGTACATCCACGATAGGATAATGCAACATTTCTTACCTGATGCCCCTGGGTATCAAGTACAGTTCTCCAATTCAAAACCAAAGCCAAGTGAGACCTTTATCGATTATGTCTCAAATGTCCAAAGCGTACTAAATAGATGGCTTAGTGCAGCAAAAATAGGAAAGGATTTTGAAAAACTTAAAAATTTAATAGCCATGGATAAAGTCATATCCACAATACCATCTCCTTTCGCTAAATTCCTGCAGCAGTCAGACATCGAGACCATAGAACAATTTGAAAAGAAAGGCTCTGCATATTTTTCCTCAAATAGAGATATTTTTAAGACATCAAATAGCGACTCTGAATTAGTCTCTTTTGTTAAACACCAACCTAAAAGCTATCAGAGCAATAAAAATCCATTTCATAGAGTCGACAAGAAAGATAAAAAAAAGTGTCGAAATGTGTCTATTGCCAAATTTTTTATGATACTTATTCTATGTGTGATAAATCACCAAACTATCCGACACATCTTGAGATGGTCATTAAGAAACAACAAAACAAAAGAACTGCATACAGGCGTGCAGTCAAATGCTTCTTCTGTTCAAGCTACGGGCACTATTCCAATAAGTGCCTAGGCCGCCAAAGAATGAAGGCCAACAATGCAATTTTGATTGATACATCCTCTGATAGTGGGAGTAAGACTGAGTGTGAGGTAGAGAATGAGTTACCGTTTAACCAATCTGAAGATGTTTGTTGTGTAAACGATATATTAAGCTTTGACAGTTGTGAACGATGTCACCAATTTCATGCAGACGGAAAATTAGAATGTGGACATACAGTACCATTCTCAACTCAGAGTGTAAATGCAGCATTAGCCTCCAGAGGCAATTTGGTGTTCCACAATGCAATGGTCAACGACAGACCATGCCAATGTTTGCTGGACAGCGGCAGCACCCTTATTGGTCTTAGAAAGGAACTGGTGAATCCAAATGATTATACAGGTGACTCAGTTAAATGCCGAACCTTTTCGTGTAATATTGAAATTTACCCTTTGGCTAAAGCCCGTATTAACACTCCTTTCCTTTCTGGTACCTTTACATGTGCGATTTTAGATAACCCTTGTACTGATTTAATTTTGGGATGCTTACCCCAATTGAAACATTGCACTAACGAAGAAATAGCTGCATGGGAAAAATTAAATGCAGCTAATGCAACAACCAGAGCAGATACTATGAAACACCAAGACACACTACAGGATGAGAGACTACTGTTGCTATCACCAACTAGCACGGATGATACCACCAGACAAAAATTCAAAGACCAGCAGAAAGCTGATCCTAGTGTGTCTCCATATCTAAAGCTATTGAAAGAAAAAGCCAAAGTGACGAAAAACGCATCATGGTTCTTTAGACTTAATAATGGTATTCTTACTCGGTATTATACAACTGGTAACCATGAGATTCAGCAAACGGTGTTACCTGTACAACACCGCCAAACTGTGCTAAAGATTGCACATGAGTCACCGTTTGCTGGTCACCTTGCATACGACAAAACCAGGGCCAGAATTCAGGCTCATTTTTATTGGCCAGGTTTTTGTAATGACATAAAACAATTCTGTCGTTCATGTAATGTCTGTCAACAACTAGTACGTAAGGGTAAACATCCTACAGCTGAAGTGAAACCTTCAACACTGGCCTCTAGGCCATTTGAGAGTGTGGCGGTAGATATTGTTGGACCCCTGAACCAGGTGTCCAGCAAAGGAAATCGCTTCATCTTAACGATGGTAGACCTATGTTCAAGGTGGGTTGAGGCAGTAGCTTTGAAATACATCACCTCCAAAGACGTTGCCAATGTATTTCTACACTTGTTCTCACGATTCGGATTCCCACGTACCATCTTATCAGACCGTGGAACTCAATTCATATCGGCTGCAACGCAAGCCCTTACGAAAATGTTAGGGATTAAACAGCATTTCACAACAGCTTATCATCCAGCCAGCAATGGTAAAGTAGAGAAATTAATGGAGACCTAAAGCATATGCTGGCTAAGGTAACAGCAGAAAACCCAGCTGATTGGGATACACTGTTACCAACAGTGCTGTTCGCCTATCGGGAGATTCCCCATTCAAGCACGGGTTTCTCACCGTTTGAATTAGTATACGGGGCTAACCCACGTGGACCCCTAACAATTTATCATCAGATAGTAACTAATTCGATTGAAATTCCAACCCCAAAAACACCTTATGAAATGGTAACAGAAACACGAGATAAAATCATAAAATCGTGTATCATAGCTAAGGCAGCTTTGGAGAGGAAGGGTCAAATCTACCGCCAATACGCAAACAAAGATGCGAGAACTATTAACCTTGAACCAGATCAAGACATACTGCTCTTACTTCCAGACAAACGGAATTTATTATTGACCTCATGGCAAGGGCCATTCAAAGTGGTACGAAAAATTTCGGATGTCGATTATGAAATATCAATAAACGTACACTTAAAGATATTTCATATCAACATTAGAGACAGACGAACACAATGCACCCACACCTATGAATGAGACGACAGACGTACACAAAGCAACTACACTAGTTAGCGAGACTGGCAAAGCCGACGAGATGCATACACTTAGTGAGTTTACAGAAAACGCACTTAGCACCACAACCGTACTGAATCAGGTAGACGACGACGGGATGGAACTACCTGTTCCAATTGTAGACAAGACTGCTACATTAGATTGTATACGATTAGAAACGGGACTGACAGAAGAACAACGACGACAGATAATAGAATTAGTGACTGAATATAAGGACATATTTTCCGACATTCCAGGTAGGACGGACAGGATCGAGCACTCCATCCTTCTTTCGGACTCGAAGCCTATCAAATGCAGGCCGTACTCTATCCCACTTAGCTATAGAGAAAGTCTAAATAAGGAAATTCTTAATTTAGAAGCTAGTGGAATAATTCAAAAATCTACATCTGAGTACTCCTTTCCAATCGTCCTGGTCAAGAAAAAAGACTCCACAATTCGTCTTTGTGTGGACTATAGAAAACTCAACAATGTCACTAAGATCGACGCAGAACCAATTCCTTCCTGCGAAGATCTTATTCTGGATATGTCCACCTCCAAAATCTTCTCTAAATTAGACCTTACTAAGGGATATTGGCAGGTCCCTATGCAGACTCAATCTATCCATCTTACTGCATTCTCAACACCTCTAGGTCTTTACGAGTGGCGATTTCTTCCTTTCGGATTTCGTAATGCTCCTGCCACTTTCGTACGCTTAACTAGAGATTTACTACATGGAGTGACGAATACGGTGACATATATAGATGATATTTGTGTCCATACAGATGACTGGACAACACACTTACTGAAACTCAGACATGTCTTCGATAGGTTGCGACTCTTCGGTCTCACTGTCAAACCGAGCAAAGTCGAATTGGGCCTACAAGAAATTGATTTTTTGGGTCATGTCATTTCACAAGGACAACTGAAAACTGACAATAGAATTATTAACAAAATTATGAACCTGACCATGCCTACAACAAAGAAGCAGGTCAGGAGCCTTTTGGGTTTAGTAAATTATTATAGCAAGTTCATACCGAACTTAGCTGAAATTACAAGTGTATTTTCAAATGTTTTAAAAGCATCAGTAAAATTAGATGTCAAAGATGCATTATTAGTTTCTGCATTGTCAAAATTGAAAATCCTATTTAGTAATGTACCAATCCTCCGTTTGCCTAATCCTAGGCTCGTTTATTATCTTAGGACAGATGCCAGCAGGATTTCCATCGCTGCAGTACTAGGCCAGTTTTATGATGGCATCTTCCATCCAATTTGCTACGTGAGCCGCAAGATCACACCGGCTGAGTCCAGATATTCCATATCAGAGTTGGAAGCCCTAAGCGTCATCTATTCGGTGAGGAAGTTGCATCGATTTCTGGCGAGTAATCACTTCGTAGTCCAGACTGACAACTCCCCAATCACGGTCATACAAAGTGGGGTACATCGCAATGACCGCATCTACACGTGGTCATTAATATTACAGAATTATACTTTTAGTATAGAGCATATTAAGGGTAGGGACAACATTCTTGCTGATACCCTTAGTCGACCATCTGAGGTAGAAATACCTCATATTCCACATGAATAGGTAGTTTAAGAAATGTTCATTTAGTACACTTAAAATATCCTGTGTAGAATATACTATTGAATACATAGACATCAGGATCAGGACTGTGTGCTAAGAACATTGAACTACCATGTGTCCGTAGACAGCAGAATAAAAACTGTGCGCCAAGAACAAGGGAATCACCGTGTGTACATAGACAGCTCGTTACTTACTAAGCTCCATTTGTGTTCCGGTGAATCACCTGTGTTAAGCATATAAGAACAGTGTCAGAACATGGTAAAATAACAGACACGAAGATACTTGGCTACGACACCAGCGGACTCGACGAGTGGAAGAATACCCATAAGACACAAGTATGACTGTGTAGTGTAGTTAGTATACCCAGAATAGTTGTGTATATATAAACTATGCCAACGAAAGCAATCTCTATACGTTATGGCAACCACTAACCTGAGGTAAATAGAGATCATGTATATATATATATATTTATTGTGATATGTAATATAACGGTTTTAAAATAGTGGTAAATTATAGTTAGGTTAGGTACTTTAGTATAGAGTTAGATTAGATTTAGGGAATATAATAGATTTTTTTGTACTTTAGATAAATCAGTAATTTACCCACTTACTTAGCATAAAATTAGATTAGGATAGTAGTTTAAACTTAATAACAGCGAATTAAAGATTAGTATAAAAAGCTTAAGGTAGGAACAACACCATGTAGTCATTTAATTTCATGTCATTTCATTCCATCTTTATGAACACTTTAACAACCTCATCATTTAGGACTAAAATTAGGTTATACTTTATAGGATAAAAGGATTATACACATGAACATACATCATTTATACCATGTAGATTAAAAATATCCATTATATTTTTTTCATTTAAACATTAACAACATTATTTAGAATTTTTGTTACATTTCACATTACCCATTTCATAAAGATACATAACTCATCTCACATCATTTTCATTTTTGTAGATAGTTAGATTACTTCCCTTAAATTAGATTAATTTTGTACAACAAAATAGAATATAGATAGTTAGAGAATTAGTATTAGTATTGCAATAGAATATAGTGTTTAATAATATCAGGGTACAATCTATCAACCCTATTTCATCCATGTAAATATTTTGTAAATACATGACTCGTGCAGTAAGTTACGCACAGTCATGAAGCTCAACTCTTTTCAAACTGAGCTAAACTTGTACAGTGTCACTTCAAGGTTTTTAAATAATTGTGAGAATAAAAGATGTGTGACAGAAGTGTGAAAGTGAGAGAAAATGGTAAATATACAATGGAGAGTGAAGGCAGCCAGCGGATTTCTTCTGCCGCTCAGCGCGACTTTTTATTATTTGTCTGCGTCAAGCGTTTGCTTTCAATGTTGAAATGTGCTGTCTCAAATGTAGTGTGTGTAGTTTAGAGTAAACCTTAGAGAAAGTATTTTAAGTCTCATTAGACGGAAACGTAGTCACGAATTAGTGTTATACACTTGTTTGTGGCCACATTTAACCGAATTATGGCACTTGAAAACTAACTTACATACATATGGATAGACAGACACACATGTTAGAAGTTAAATTATATTATTAGTTAGATTCAAACACGCAAACAACCAGGAAAACACACATGTAAAGCACATACATTTTCTAGAACAAAGGGTGATAACTCCGGGTCAGGGGACACAATAGACAACGAAACACTAACTTAACAGTGGAAGATAACTTTACACGCGGAAGCGAGATAGGTAAAGCCTGTCGCACACAGCTTGTGCAAGGGTTGTTTAATATTATATGGGGGACATGAAGCAATTCATGTGTTGACCCTAAAAAAGTCAACTTTGTATGGGTAGTGAGTTAATTTACTATTTGAGGGCAGGTCTTATAAGACAATGGTCCGGTTCAGACAAACCTCTAATTGATATACTATTGCGATTGAGAAGAGGGCTCACGCCAACCAGACAAGTTTGTGGCGATCACTAGTAGCCAAGTAAAGTGATACTACACTGTGACAATAGTCAGTAGAAGTCTATTGAGGTACCCAAAACCAAGTTATCAGTAGTCTTTGACAAAAATTAGATACACTAATTTTTTTAGAAACCTCTTGCGTCACAACCATGAGTCAAAGTTTGTAACGCAACACAGGAGGGGAGGGTGTGTGTCAAAGACTCAGTTATATAGGAATGAAGACCACCCTGAAAGAGTGGTCTACCTCAAGTAGAATAGAGGTAACCCAGTGCCCCTACATGAGGGCAGGGTAGGTGTAGAGAATAAATAAGGAGGGGAACTATTAAATAGTTCTCTCATGGGACACGGAGGTGTCAAACAGAGAGTAAGCACTCTGGTCACGGCATAATCACGCCAACGTGATAGACACGGAGAATTAAACTGAAACTCAAGAGAGGCCACTACTCTAGCGTGCTGAATGATGCCGCACGCAAAAGCCGTAGTGCGCCCCAAGTCCTTCCGCGTACTGTGTAAACAGCACGGGAGGAATGATCAGACGGGACACAGACTTCGTAGTGAACGCATCGTTTAGTGTCGATGCTTATTTCGTTAGCCGAGTAGATAGATTAGCAATAGGGTTAGGAAACGACTAGTGATAGGCAATTCTGTGCATTTATTCTTGTGTGATTTGTTAGCGACTGTTTGTTGTACATTGATGTGATGCAAAGAGCCAGTGGCAATAAATTGTGTAATCAATTCCTCTCGTACGACTAACAAGTCTTTTTGTGTGGTGCGAGAGAAGTTATCCCGGAATGCCTGTGACATCGGTTGATGACAATCAGTGTGATGTCATACAGGACCTGAGGTTTGCGTGAGTATCCGTTGTCCCATGTCTGGCTTATTGGTGTGCAGACAGGTGGTTCCTCGCCGTACAGGCAGACACTCTCCGACTTCGGAGGAATCAGCGATCCTATTGACTTTAGCCAGGACCCCGAAGGGACCTGTTGCCCAGGACGCTCGACGAGGACGCGTCAATAGGTCTTGGCCAGTATATAACCCGACCCTGGTGCCTTGGAAACACCTCTGTGTCCCACACGTTCAGCATTATCAATGCCTGTATCAATCATGTCCCGCTTACACACATCTTTGTATCGTAGCAGAGGCCGACCCTGAGATCTCTTACCCATCTGTAATTCACCAAAAAAGATGTCCTTTGGTATTCTACCATCATCCATCCTCCTAATATGTCCTATCCATCTAAGGATACGAAGACTGAGCATTGAATAAACCGTCACACAACCTGATCTTTCCAATATTTCAGTATTTGTGATTTTGTCTTGCCACTTAATACCAATAATTATTCGCAGACACCGCATATGAAAGCTGTTTAAACGTTTCTCTTGGGATGAGTATGTTGTCCAGGTTTCACTGCCATAAAGAAGAGTACTAAGGACACAGGCTTGATAGCCAAGAACTTTTGTTTTGGCAGTAAGCTTCCTATTCTCCCAGACTCTTCTTCTTAACCTGTTCATTGTTGTTGCTGCCCTACTAATCCGGATGTTGATTTCCTGATCTAGGGATAATTTGCTATTTACCACTTATCCTAGATATGTAAAATGGTCTACCATCTCTAGTTCGGCGTCGTCAATAATGATTGATGGTACCCCACGTGCACCTTGTGACATAATCTGTCTTCTTTATTGCTAATTGTTAAACCAAATTCGGAACAAGCATTGGAGAATGCAGATAGTAGACATTGTAATTCTTCCTCAGAGTGGGTCGTAACTGCAGCATCATCTGCAAAAAGCAACTCTCTGATCAGTACCCTCCTAATTTTGGTCTTGGCCTTCAAGCTCTGAGCATTGTAGAGGCCGCCATCTGAGCGTGAGTGAATGTATATACCACCATCCTGATCACGAAAGACATATTTCAGTAGAAGTGAAAAGTATATTCCAAAGAGGGTGGGAGCTAGTACACAACCTTGCTTAACTCCACTCTTGATTTCAAACTCTTCAGAAGTTGCACCATCAAACTTGATTATACCCTTCATGCCTGTGTGGAACGATTACACAATGGATAGAAGAGTTGGTGGGCAGCCAATCTTCTTTAGTGCCTTGAACAGACCCTCACGACTGACCAAATCAAATGCCTTTGTGGGGTGGATAAATGCTATAAACAGTGCTTGATTCTGTTCACGGCATTTTTCTTGCATTTGTCGCAATGAGAATATCATATCAATGGTAGACCGGTTCTGTCGAAAGCCACACTGTGATTCGGGGTAGACTTGATCTCCCAGGACTTGAAGTCTACGCAGAACAATTCTGGCAAATACTTTTCCAACAATACACAGAAGTGAGATACCCCTATAATTGTTACAGTCGCTCCAATCGCTTTTATGCTTGTACAGTGTTATGATGCTTGCATCTTTGAAATCCTGTGGGACTTGTCCTTCTCGCTAGCATGGCTCTATTAGCTGTTGGGTCTGTAGAGTGAGTGTGTCTTGGCCACTCCTGATAACCTCTATTGGAATCCCATCCTTACTTGGAGCCTTGCCAGATGCAAGTTCATTTATAGTACACTTAACTTCTGTTATGGTGTGAAGTGTGTCCAGGTGGTCAATAGTTGGTAGGGCATCATCCGCTAGTTTGGTTTCACTTGCGTAAAGCTCCAAATAGTGCTCCTCCCATCTGTCTATCTGCTGTTTCTTATCAGTTATGATTTCTCCAGTCAACGTTTCCAATGGTGCACTTCTTTTAATCATTGGGTCACAGACTTTCTGTATTCCTTCATACGTGCTTCTGATGTTTCCCTTATCACTTGCGATGTGAATGGAAAAAATTTTTAAAAAATTTTAATTCCCTTTTTTAAATTTTTTTCCAATAATTTTTTTTTTTTATTTTTTTTCAACCAACC
>JACEFZ010017314.1:22500-46615 GCA_014155875.1 Cepaea nemoralis | reverse complement strand
AAAGAAGCTAAAGCTTCACATACTTGGCGAAGTCAGCTAAAGGAGCCAAAGCTTCACAAACTTAGCGAAGTCAGCTAAAGAAGCCAAAACTTCACAAACTTAGCGAAGTCAGCTAAAAAAGCTAAAGCTTCGCTTCACATACTTATCGAAGTTAGCTAAAACAGCCAAAACTTCACAAACTTAGCGAAGTCAGCCAAAGAAGCCAAAACTTCACAAACTTATCGAAGTCAGCTAAGGAAGCCAAAACTTCACAAACTTATCGAAGTCAGCTAAAGAAGCCAAAGCTTCACAGTCTTAGCGAAGTCAGCTAAAGAAGCCAAAACTTCACAAACTTAGCGAAGTCAGCTAAAGAAGCTAAAGTTTCACAATCTTAGCGAAGTCAGCTAAAGAAGCTAAGGCTTCACAATCTTAGCGAAGTCAGCTAAAGAAGCCAAAGCTTCACAATCTTAGCGAAGTCAGCTAAAGAAACCAAAGCTTCACAAACTTATCGAAGTCAGCAAAGCGCACGAACAAACGCATAACTGTCCCACCCTGGTATTGTTGGATGCCTGCGTACAGCCTCCAGGCCCCGCCAAACCACGTCACACGCCCCGTGGTATAAAGCGCTTGTTGTTTTCTTCGCTCAAAGAGTTTATACATCGTCCAGACGGCCGCCTAAGTTACATCTGTCAGGCTTGCGACAACTTTTCAATATGCCTACATGTTTAACGCGTAACGCGATATCGCAGTGGCTTCCACTCTAGCCTGCCGCCCGATGGTCGTGGGTTTAAACAGGGGCCTAAGAGACAAGAGGATTGACTTCATTGCACCGGGTTTTATTCCATATGGCTGGGTCTCTTTCCGCAGGGCGGCCGGCTGAAAGCGTCGCACAAAGCACTAACTCCAGCGACGACCTCCAGGAGTTTTCGAGCAAACTGCACTCGTGAACTGAAAGACGTAGCAGAAATCGAACCCAGAACCTTCGGAGCGCGCGCCAGACGGCGTAACTACCTCCCCGTGGAGACTATAAACACACTAATCCCGGCTTCCCATATCACCACTAGGCTGCCGATTGGTGTATACGGACATGGGGCAAGCACCATATGCCCATACACCTCAAGGCTGTGGGAGTCCTAGCCAACCGGGGATGTACAGCCGGCTTCATCTCCTGCCAAATACACCCCAGTCCTCATGACTGACTGACAAATCTGTTCTTCCGTTGTTAGTGATAACCTGGTCTCTCTCTCTCTCTCTCTCTCTCTCTCTCTCTCTCTCTCTCTCTCTCTCTCTCTCTCTCTCTCTCTCTCTCTCTCTCTCTCTCTCTCGCTGACTCTCTCACTTTCTTCTTCATTCTCTCTCTCACACACACTCTCTCTCTCACATGCACACACACTCTTTCTCCCTCTCTTTTTCATTCTCTCTCTCACACACTCCTTACACACACACTCACTCTCACTCACACACACTCTCTCACATACGCACACACATTCTCTCTCCTTCTCTTTTTCATTCTCTCTCTCTCTCTCTTTCTCTCTCTCTCTCTCTCTCTCTCTCTCTCTCTCTCACACACACACACACCTTCTCACATACACTCACTCGCACTCACACCCATTATCTTACATACACACGCACTTTCTGTCCCTCCCTGTCTCTCACACACCCTCTCTGTGAAATGTACATACCTACATATGTCTGTCTGTCTGTCTGTCTGCCTTTCTGTCTGACTGTCTTCTGTCTGTATGTCTGTCTATCTGCAGTCCACCTGTCTGTCTACTTGCCTGCCTATCTGTCTGCCTGCCTGCCTCCCCCCCCCCCCCCTGCCCACCGCCCGCTCGGCCGTCTGTCTGTCTATCTATTTGCCTACCTATCTGTAAAAAAATTGTTTGGTATAGTAAATAGACACAAGCAACAAGATTCATCATAACACATCTCTACACCAGTGTCTTATTTAGTTATGGAGGCGAAGAAGTACACAGATGTAAAAGAAAAAATGTAGTACACATATGTAAAAAAGAAAAAAATGTATCAGGCCTGTATATATTCACACGAGAGTGCCCCGTCTTGAATCTACAACTATCAAAATACAAGAAACATGACTATTTGCTTGTCTTGTACATAGCAGCGCCCGCCTGTCGGAAAGCCATGTACACCTCTGACAGAGAGGGTCTTTGTATTCCTAGACATATGCACTGCGTCACATGGATAGTGTAGGCAGGGGCGTAACGTAGGCTTATGTCCAGGGAGGTGCGTTAAAGGTTGTCTCAGCGGGAAGATGGTTATACTGCTTATATTGAAGGTTCTTCTTATCTTCTTGTTCGCATTGTCAATCATCAATATCGAGCTCAACAGAAAACGGACGAGAAAGAAGAAGAACTGGGGAGACAAGGAGAAGAAAAACTGGAAAGAGAAGAAGAAAAGAAGAAGAAGAAGAAGAAGAAGAAGAAGGTGGAGAAGAAGAGGGTGGAGAAGGATGATGAGGAGAAAAGGAAGGTAAAGAGAAGCAAATAGAGAAGCAGGAAGAGAATGAGAAAGAGATAGAAGAAGAGGGGGCGTAAAGACGAAGCATTATAATCGCATCAAATTAATAATGATGATGATGATGATGATGCTGGTGATGATGATGATGATGATGATGATGATAGTAATAATAACAACAACAACATAAAAAGTCAAAGCAGCTATTAAGAAGAAAAATTAAAATAACAACAACAGTGATTATGGTGATGATGGTGATGGTGATAATAATGATGCAACAGACTATTACGAAGAATATGACGAACGAAAACAGCATAAACATTAATTACGAGAGAAGGTCGGTGAGTAAGTTGTAACTGGATATTGTGAAACAAACACAAGTCTATAGAAGTGTTTTTCAGTGTTACCCGTATCCAGTTTTGTGAATAGCGTAAGTAATAGATTGCTTTCATGTCGTAAGCACATGCACAGAACAGATAAACATGAACGTTGAATGAACAACGCATATTTGTGTGAATTTTGATTTTTAAACATGGACTTTCCGCAGGTTGTACAACGTCTATTTTACAGTCATATCAAGTAAGTCCACAAATTGCCAACCTTTGCGATAAACGTTTTAGAGATTGTGCAGAGCTTGAACGTGCGGTTCGAAAGTTACCGAGTCAGCTGTTCATTGCCATCAAATCCAGCTCCCAGTTGATTTTGTAGGTGATTTTACGTTCAGTAGTTTGCCATTGCTTTCTGAACAAGAAATCTTCTTCTTCGTTCATCCGGAGTTTTTTTTTCCGGATGTGATTGCGTTGTGCCTGTTTACAGCAGAGCTGTGTTCTTGCGCCGTTAGGCCGACACATCCGACTTCTGCGGGCATTTGTTGACCGGGTTAACCTTCCCGGGGGAACAAGAAATCAATATTGATGTCTAACAGAACCGTGTAGAGGTTAGATCCTTTACCAAGCAATCAGCGCACCGACAATTTAAGTGCTAGTGTTTGAAGCGCCACGGTCACGAAGAACTCTACCCATTACTTTCCAACTGTAATTATACTCCTCCCATTACTTTCCAACTGTAATTATACTCCTCCCATTACTTTCCAACTGTAATTATACTCCTCCCATTACTTTCCAACTGTAATTATACTCCTTCCATTACTTTCCAACTGTAATTATACCCCCCCCCCCCCCCCCCCATTACTTTCCAACTGTAATTATACTCCTTCATTACTTTCCAACTGTAATTATACTCCTCCGATTGCTTCCTATCTGTAATTATACTTCCCCCATTCTTTCAAACTGTAATTATACTCCTCCCATTGCTTCCTAACTGTAATTGCACTACTCCCATTTCTTACTAACTATAATTCTACTCCTCCCAAAATGTCCAACTGAATTTATATCGCTCCCGTTAGCTCACTCTAATGCCCCTGTAACTTCCTGTCTCTAATTCCACCACTTCTATTACTTCCTTATCTCGTAATTCCACTACTTCCATTAACTTACTAGTTGTAATTCTTGTCCTCCCAGCACTTCCTAACTGCAATTTACTACCCCCATTATTTCCCAACTCTAATCTGACTTCTACCATTACTTTTCAACTGTAATTTAATCCTTGCCATAACTTGCTAACTGCAATGCTACGGCTCCAGTGCTTTCCTATCAGTAATTCAGTTAAATTAAGGAGTTCCTAACTGTAATTCTACTTCCTTTAATATTTTCTAACTGCAACTGTATCGCTCCAAAGCGTTCTTAACTATAGTTGTAATGTTCTTATATTTTTCTAATGGTAATCAATTGCTCGTATTACTTCCTAACGGTAATGCTGCTATCTTCATTACTTTCTAACGGTAATTCTACTGCTTCTATGAGTTCCTAATGAGAAGATTTCGTTTGGACGTTAAAAATCAAACATGGCCGCCATACTATCCAGCACAGGCTTTCAGCGCTACCTTATTTGTAAATGTTACATGTGGTAAATTGGTGGACCGTCGTTCCGGTTTCAAGACGTGCCTTATCATCGCGATGGCTATCTGCTTGCTAATTTACTAATTTACTTGGTTCGTTCTACCATTGTATGTGTTCATGTGGAAAATTAGTTGGATGGTGGGTAGGCAGGAGCTAGGTAGTCAGACAGGTAGGCAGGCAGCTAGGTAGTCAGACAGGTAGATAGGCAACTAGGTTGTCTGTTAGGCAGAGAAGGCGGTGGATAGGGAAGAGGGGGTCGGTAGGTAAGCAGATATGTTTACCCATCTGTAATTCACCAAAAAATATGTCCTTTTGTTATTCTACCATCATCCATCCTCCTAAGATGTCCTCTCCATCTAAGTCTACGAAGACTGAGCATGGAATAAACCGTCACACAACCTGATCTTTCCAATACTTCAGTATCTGTGATTTTGTCTTGCCACTTAATACCAAGAATTCTTCGCAGACACCACATATGAAAGTTGCTTAAACGTTTCTCTTGGTGTGAGTAAGTTGTCCAGCTTTCGCTGCCATAAAGAAGAGTACTAAGGACACAGGCTTGATAGACAAGGACTTTTGTTTTGGCAGTAAGCTTCCTGTTCTCCCAGACTCTTTTTCTTAACCTGTTCATTGTTGTTGCTGCCTTACCAATCCGGATGTTGATTTCCTGATCTAGGGATAATTTGCTATTTACCACTGATCCTAGATATGTAAAATGGTCTACCATCTCTAGTTCGGCGTCGTCAATAAAGATTGATGGTACCCCATGTGCACCTTGTGACATAATCTGTGTCTTCTTTTTGCTAATTGTTAAACCAAATTCAGAACAAGCATTGGAGAATGCAGATAGTAGACATTGTAATTCTTCCTCAGAGTGGGTCGTAACTGCAGCATCATCTGCAAAAAGCAACTCTCTGATCAGTACCCTCCTAATTTTGGTCTTGGCCTTCAATCTCTGAGCATTGTAGAGGCCGCCATCTGAGCGTGAGTGAATGTATATACCACAATCCTGATCACGAAAGGCATATTTCAGTAGAAGTGAAAAGTATATTCCAAAGAGGGTGGGAGCTAGTACACAACCTTGCTTAACTCCACTCTTGATTTCAAACTCTTCAGAAGTTGCACCATCAAACTTGATTATACCCTTCATGCCTGTGTGGAACGATTCCACAATGGACAGAAGAGTTGGTGGGCAGCCAATCTTCTTTAGTGCCTTGAACAGACCCTCACGACTGACCAAATCAAATGCCTTTGTGAGGTCGATGAAGGCAATAAACAGTGGTTGATTCTGTTCACGGCATTTTTCTTGCATTTGTCGCAATGAGAATATCATATCAATGGTAGACCGGTTCTGTCGAAAGCCACACTGTGATTCGGGGTAGACTTGATCTCCTAGGACTTGAAGTCTGCGCAGAACAATTCTGGCAAATACTTTTCCAACAATACACAGAAGTGAGATACCCCTATAGTTGTTGCAGTCGCTCCGATCGCCCTTGTTCTTGTACAGTGTTATGATGCTTGAATCTTTGAAATCCTGTGGGACTTGTCCTTCTCGCCAGCATAGCTCTATTAGCTGGTGGATCTGTAGAGTGAGTGTGTCTTGCCCACTCCTGATAACCTCTATTGGAATCCCATCCTTACCTGGAGCCTTGCCAGATGCAAGTTCATTTATAGCACACTTAACTTCTGTTATGGTGGGAAGTGTGTCCAGGTGGTCAAGAGTTGGTAGAGCCTCTATGGCGTTGAGGGCATCATCCGCTAGTTTGGTCTCACTTGAGTAAAGCTCCAAATAGTGCTCTACCCATCTGTCCATCTGCTGTTTCTTATCAGTTATGATTTCTCCAGTCAAGGTTTTCAATGGTGCACTTCTTTTGATCATTGGACCACAGGCTTTCTTTATTCCTTCATACATGCTTCTGATGTTTCCCTTATCACTTGCGATTTGAATGGACTCACATAACTTGATCCAATAATCATTTGCACACTGCCTGGCAGCCTTTTGCACATCCTTCCTAGCTTGCTTTAGCTCACTCAGAGTGTTACGCGTTGGTCTTTCCTTGTTTCTTAAGAGAGCTATCTTCTTCTTATCAATCAAGGGCTGCAGAGTCTGGCTGTTTGCCGCAAACCAGTCCTGCCTCTTATGATCCACAGTGCCGTAAACCCCTACGGCAGTTTTATAAAGAGTTTCCTTAAGTTGACCCCACTTTTCACTTTACTGTTCAATTTTCTGGTGTATCAGTGAAAGTGTCTTCAAGTTGCTGTTGAAACTGAAAGCACTTTTCAGGATCGTGAGTGTTAATAATATTAATCCTGGGGCTTGATTTGTGTTTAGCTGTGTAGATTCTCTTTGGTCTCAGTCTAACCCTTGCAACAACCAAAGAATGATCCGTATCACAGTCAGCACTGTGGTAACTTCGAGTCAATGATATATGGTTCAGATGTTGTCTCCGTGTGATGATGAAGTCCAGCTGGTGCCAATGGCCGGATCTTGGATGTTTCCATTTGACCTTATGCAGCTCTTTTGTTTTAAAAAAGGAGTTTGTAATACATAGGTCATTACTGGTGCAATGCTCCAGCAGCCTTTGCCCATTTTCATTCATGCGACCGATGTTGTATTTTCCAAGGCACACTGGCCATGAACTCGAGTCCTTGCCCACACGAGCATTGAAATCACCGAGCATATAAATGTAGTCAGATTTTGGAACTGCCTTGATCACGGAGTCTAACTCCTCATAGAACGAATCCTTCACATCATCAGAGGAATCGAGTGTCGGTGCATATGCAGTAATAATGGTGGCAAAACCACAAGAGGTTGCCAAGCGCAGGGATAATAGTCTTTCATTTCCTCCTGCTGGAATTTCAATCATTCCCAGTAGCGAATTCTTCACTGCAAAGCCCACACCGTGTTGCCTTTTTTCTGCCTGCCCTCTACCCTTCCAAAAAAAGGTGTAATTGTTTTCCCTGAGTGACCCTTCCTCAGCGAGGCGAGTCTCCTGCAGGCCAGCAATATCAATGTTAAGACGATTGAGTTCGGCATCAATCACAGCCGTTTTTCTCACATCGTCAATATTGGTCAAGTCAGTGGAAAATCCTGGACACATGGTTCTCACGTTCCAGGTTGCAAGCCGTAGCTTGAGGTTTCTATTTTTCTTTTTATTAGTACCTGGTGCATTGGTTTTACAGCCTGCGATTCAGATTTTGTCCTAGCCCCAAGCACCCATTGAAGCAGGCAGGCTGTGGCGGATCAGCACCCAATTGGCCGGGGGCTGCCCAGCTTGAGGCGGGCGGTAGCTGATCAGTGACACCTGTAGGTGTCTCCCACCGTCAGAGGCAACGCGTGGCGCCCCATGTCTACGCCAATTGACAGGGACTTATAACCCGTAACAGTTGCCTCTCACTTTGATTCCGAGACCGGTTAAGACCAGGGATGGAGTTATTGCCTCTCCATAGCACAAAGCCTGGGCTAAAATATAGAGATCATGTGTTGCCCATGCAGCATGATCCCTCTCTCGGCCTGCCTCCAGAGGAAAGCTAACACCTCTACATCTGGAACAAGACAAGCTGCAGAAGCTGCCGGATCAGCAAAGCAATGCTCTAACTGTCTCTAACTGCCTGTCGGAGCTTCGATCCTAGACCAGGGTAAGGCTTGTACCCTCCCAATTGCGCTCTTCCGCCCGAAGCCGTTGGCACAATGTGGGGTGATGGGTTTGGTAAGCGCCGCCCAACGTTCGGCGCTAACAGAAAGCAGGTAGTACCGTCTACTGTTATACGGTAGCTCAATCATATCTGACTAAGACCTGACACCATCTCAGTCAGTTACCAAGCTGAAGTGAACCCTGTGGTTGGAAACTAGCGTAGCCTTGTTGGGTTGCACTTCCCTGCGGCAATGTATGTTGTGAGATAGCTTTACCTGGGCTGTTGTATTGTTAAACCCACGTACACCAGGGCCAACCCTGACCCAGATATCGTGGGATCCGGCACAGAAAGAGCCCTATGACTCACGTATGCCTGGGCTAGATTATCATCTTAAGGCAGACCCCACGCAGAACATAGAACCTCATTTGTCACTTGCCTAGAGCTGCCAAGGAAACTGATGAGAGGATGGATTAGGGCATCATTAGGGGAGGGGATGGACGTAGGTGAAGGGGATGGGGGAGGAGGTTGGTAATCTTCCTCATCTTCTTCTTTCGCTTGGCTTGAAATGTGTCTATAACTGCAATGTGGTCCATAAAGTTTATCTTCCACTGTTATTTCTTTAGGCCAGGAGGTTTGCCTAGATATATCGAATTTTGGGCAGTCTTGGAGACTGCGATCTGCTGTCTGCGGCCACATTCCACATGTACACATAGCTGATTCGCCAGTCTTGAATTTTGTATACATGTTGTTGCGAATCTATTGTGTACTGATCTGAGGCGCAGAATAATGACTTGTTCTGGTCTGTTCATAAGGTGGTAGTCGTCTTGAGTAAGTTTTGGTGGTTTCTGACTAATATGATCTTTCTGTTTTGTTTTTTTTAAGTATGTAATTGCCGGGCTCCCTGGCCTTGAGGTTAACGTCTTTCTCCGTATTCCTGTATATTCTCGTGAGTAACGTAACCTGCGCGAGAATCGGTAGTGGTTCTCGCCGTCTTTGTAACTTTCGGGGTATGTGAGCCGGTCGCTCAGAAAGTAATGGCAAACTACTGAGCGTAATCTTGCCTAGTACATCAACAGCAGCTGAAAAATGCTGATGTTGACTGCAACGTCCTGTAAGGGATATGCAAAAATAAAAATATTATGTAATGGTTACAACAGGTTATTCTTCTACTTTTCATTCCTTAGCTAAGAAGAGAGAAGAAGAGAAGAAGAAGAAGAAGAAGAAGAAGAAGAAGAAGAAGAAGAAGAAGAAGAAGAAGAAGAAGAAGAAGAAGAAGAAGAAGAAGAAGAATAATTCCAACCCGCCTCCTGCCTCAGCGTTGAAACATCAGTACAAACAGTTGGATGTGTGACCAAGACACAGGGCGTTGGATCAACACTCGTGTCAAGTCTATATCAAGTGACTAGTAACTTTTTATCAATGTATATTGTTGTTAGAGTGCTGGCGAAGGCTTTAACCGCAACGTCCATTTTCTCTCTTGTAATCGAATTATAGTAAAGTTCACCGATTCTACTTCTAGTTTATATTGATTCATTCAATGCACACAAGTGACTTACTGTTAGTCATCAGGCCACCGTTTGTGAAGGTATGAACTTGAAAGATCCATTTAGCGACTAACCGTTGACGTACCGATAGACATGGCCGCTCTTTTTTACTTTGGAGTGCTTTCGGTGAGGTCGAGTGTCCTTGACACCGTTCAACCCCCCAACTTGTAGATTTTACAACTAGAAAGTGCACCGGCTGACATGGCTATCTACAAAATGCTAGAACTATCTACAAAAATAGAGTATCACTTGGGTATTTACATCCACTGCCAGTGTTCGCTAAAGGGGGATATTTACAAATACTTCCCTTAAGTAGGGCTTCAGACTGGCGTCCCTCAATTTAAGAGAAAATGTTCTAACGCATACGCACATCTCAGAACTACGTTATTTAAAAGTAGATTGTTTTTATATAGCACTTGCGTTTGACAATGAATGAATTATCACAAACAAAACAGTAGACGTAACTTTACTATAACACGTTTAAAAGTAACAAAACGGATGTTGCTACCATAGCCTTCGTCAGCTCACAAACAACAAACACATACCGATACAACTACATGAAAAACACTATATATATATATATATATATATATATATATATATATATATATATATATATATATATATATATATATATATATATATATATATATATATATGAATGACTGGCACCTTGCCGTTTTGACAGACGACAGTCTGTAAAATGGAGTTATACTGCTCCATAACACAAAGCCTGGGCAGAATTTAGAGACCATGTGCTGCCCATGCAGCATGATCCCTCTCTTGGTCTGTCTAGTTTACTCCAGAGGAAAGGTAACACCAATACGCCTGGAACAAGACAAGCTATAGAAGCTGCCGGATCAGCAAAGCAATGCTGTAACTGTCCGTCTGTCAGAGCTTCGATCCTAGAGATGTCAACCAAGGCTGCCCTGTCATGACAATTTAGTTTTTAGGCTGCGTTTCCTCGCACTAGATAAGGCTTGTACCCTCCCAATAGCGCTCTTCCGCCCGAAGCCGTTGGCACAATGTGGGGTGTCGGGTTTGGTAAGCGCCGCCCAACATTCGGTGCTTACAGAAAGCAGGTAGTACCGTCTACTGTCATACGGTAGCTCAGTCATATCTGACTAAGACCCAACATTCGGTGCTAACAGAAAGCAGGTAGTACCGTCTACTGTCATACGGTAGCTCAGTCATATCTGACTAAGACCTGGCACACTGAAAACATCTAATGGCCGTGGATATGGTGGGATTTCTGATGAAAATGCAAAGAATGTATGTTTACATCGTTTAACATCCCCCTGTCATTAAAACTGCCCATAGTACCTTGCGGTGTAGGACAGGGGGGGGGGGGGGGGGGGGGATCTTGAGCCTGAGGAATTAAGGCCGCCTGACTAGTGCAGTCGTCGCGAACTGTACAGGTTAGAGTTTTCTTTTTGCCCCCGACAAAAAAAAATCCACACCATACCGAGTTTTCGAACCCTGGTCTCCAGAAGGAAGACCCCGCGTTCTAGCCACACGGCCAGTCTCTCCTCCATTTTATTTTTATAAGGGTTCAAGGTTCCCCTAGGCAGGACCCTAGGCAAGAGCCGCACCATGAGGTCCAATCTATACTTTACACTTATCCTAAACTTCGATAGTTTAAGATTCCTGTTTAGAAGTGCTACATAAATTTTACCTCTTGGGAATTCGTCATAAACATGTGAAATACATGCTGTCTTTGCCAGTTGTTGGGCCTAAAACATAGATTCTATATTCTAATTCCATTTTTCCCAGTTGACATAGAAACTGTTTACTATAACGAGATGTATGAGTGTGTTTGTGTGTATATAAGTCTGTATTGTTTTGTGTGAACCTCTGCTATTCTCTCCCTTACAATATCTGCGGTGGATTTACCTCCCCTTTAAACCTTTCATAAAGTTTAGACAAGCGGGGATTAAAACCATTACCTAAATTTTTGAAATACAATTCCACTACCCAGACCATGATTATCCTATACACAGGAAGTAGAGCTACTCGTTACAGGAAACACGATACACACAAACATGGCTTCCCGGTCTGTACACCCTATCTTAGCACACAGACTTAATAACATAATCTTCGTGAACTGAGCCTTCTGCTCTCTGCAACAACTGGCGGGACATACTGGGTGGATGGCAGAGGTTAGAGATGTGAATCAGAACAACAAATATATCCGCGATGGAGTTAACTAGCCAATGCAGCTAACTTCACAACGTCTTTGTCTGTTGGGTTCTCCTTCTTCCTATCTCACTCTCTACTTCTCCCTCTCTGTCTCTTTATCTATATCTATCTATCTAATCTATCTATCTATCTATCTATCTATCTATCTATCTATCTATCTATCTATCTATCTATCTATCTATCTATCTATCTATCTATCTATCTATCTATCTATCTATCTATCTATCTATCTATCTATCTGTCTGTCTGTCTGTCTGTCTGCCTGTCTGTCTGCCTATCTATATATCCACCTCTCTGCCCTAATGCCTATCTGCTTGTTCACTCATCCATCTTTGATTCATCTCCACCTTTCCACCCATCTTGAACTTACAACAACAAATGGCTACGTCACAGTTACACCACACACAATCCCAGCATGCACCCACCCACACAACTTCCTACCTCCCTCGTGGCTCTCAGGTTTCTCTTCCACTGACAGTTAACACGAACTCCCCCCAAAGACCGGAATTAAGGTGTGCATAACTCGGGTTAAAGGTTAAGTTTCCTGGATTAGTTCCGCGTGCTATTTTAAATTCACCGAGTATGATGACCAGGTGTTTTCTTCCATTCCTGTACTCTATTTGGTAGAATTATTCCAGTGTGTACATATTATCGTTATGAATATGCAGTCCATTTCGTAAGTACGTCATAGTCATCAACTTCCACTTTTGCGGTCAAGCGTCGTGGGGAGACATAGTTGACGTTCCAGCCCCCGGTGAGTGGCACTAGATAATGTCATTCCGTGTGATTGTACAACGTCTTTGATGTCGTCAATCTGTTTTCTTCTCCGGCGGCCTCTTGATCTCGTATCAGATCTTCTTTGATGTAGCGCCAGTGCTGGTAGTTGTTGGCGTTTCCATTCTAACGTAACATTCCGGTATGAACGTGTAGTCCATCATCTGTGTACACAACATCACTTAATAGAATCAGCAGTTATTCAGGTTTCTACGAAACATCTTTTAACAGATTATGGCCCAAGCAGATGACTATACTTTTATCAATTACTCCATGACTCGCTTATTTGTCTAAAAGCTTTATGACTCCATCAGCTGGTCCACTATTTTGGGATCCAGAGGCACTGGTGTCTTAGGGTCGGAGTTTACACAGGTAACTACAAAGTCAGGCCTCTTGGGAAGACACCTGGCTGCCTAACACATTTGTGTCTGTCTCTGTCTGTCTGTCTGTCTGTCTGCACGCCTGCCTATCTGTCTGCCTGTTTGTCTTGAGATCAAGAAAAAGAAATACCCCGACATTCTACAAGACCAAAACATTGAAGAAAACTCACATATAAACAGCCTGATGTCTCAGAAACTGACTTATAAACAGCCTCATTTCTCGGAAACTGGCTTATAAACAGCCCGATGTCTCATAAACTGGATTATAAACAGCCGCATGTCTCGACAACTGGATTATAAACAGCCGCATGTCTCATAAGTTGGATTATAAACAGGCTGATGTCTCAGAAACTGGCTTATAAACAGCCTCATATCTCTGAAACTGAAACACTTGGGTCTAGTGAGACGTCACAATGTTGTGGTAAGAACAGTGGTGGAAGGCAGGGTTCCTTGGAAGAAGTCCTGGAGTCAACCAGCCCAAAGATGGACCCGGATGTTGCAGACATATTGCGCTCTGAAAATGGGCGAGCAGGGGAACTGGCAACAGATCCAGAATCTTTTCCGGGGCCCAGACGATAGCTTCGTTTTGCACAGGACCTGCTTTCTGTTAGCACCGAATGTTGACCGGCGTTCACCAAGCCCGACACGCCACAATGTGCCAACGGCTTCTGGCGGAGTAATGCAATTGGCAGGGTACAAACCTTATCCTGGTGCGAGAAAATGCAGTCTAAAGACTAAATATCATGCATGGCAGGGCAGACCAGGCCCTAATCCTTGGTCGGCAATTGGTCTGGGATCGAAGCTCCGACAGACGGATAGGTAGAGCATCGCTGTACTGATCCAGCAACTTCTGCAGCTTGTCTTGTATTGGTGTTCCTCTTCCTCTTCCTCTGGAGTAAATAGGCAGGCCGAGAGAGGGATCATGCTGCCTGGACAACAAATGGTTTCTACAATTCAGTCCAGGCCTTGTGCTGTGGAGAGGTTATTATGCCTTTTTGTGTGTGGAAGGACAGTGTACGAAACCATTGTCAAGACGGCAAAGTTCCAGTATATAGTAGAATACAGCTTTATGATAACGATGATAATGAAGGTCATTTAGCATCTTATATAAAGGTTGATCTCAGGACTTATATATTGAGGTATAAAGTGTGCAAAGTAGTGTTGGTCTCCACGGCTGAGTGGTCAAACCCTCTGCCTAGAACACTGAATGTAGCAGGTTCTTTCGCGCACTGCATCGCTAATACCACTACTGGGGTGTTTTCGCAGACGCCCTGCGTGTCATCGCTAGAGCTAAGAAGTTCGTGCGTTGTGAGATGCTCTCTGCAGCAGGTTTGCCATTTTGCGGACAGAACGAGCCAGATAGGGTAAAACCCGTTGCAATAAAATCGACCCTCTGACCTTTATCCTTGATATTAATGCCAACAGAAGACCAGAAAAGTAAAGGCCCGTTAACATGCGTAACCAAAATCTTTGCATAACTTCCCTTGGCTAAATGGATGAGTCATGACCCGGAACCGTTAATTAAAATTCACCCGGATTTCCGCTGAGGTTTAAAGCTTTGTTCATCACAGGGAACATGGTGCAAGAAGAATTTACTTGTCAATGTAGAATGTTGAAGATGTTTTCCGTGCTTTGTTGCGAAAATGTATCTATCTGTCTGTCTGTCTGTCTGTCTGTCTGTCTGTCTGTCTGTCTGTCTGTATGTATGTATGTCTGTATGTCTGTATGTCTGTCTGTCTGGCCAACTGTGTATCCACTCATCTTCTTGTCTGTCTGTGAATGCGGCCAACTGTGTATCCATTCTTCTGTCTGTCTGTGAATGTGTATCCATTCATATGTCTGTCTGTCTGTCTGTCTGTCTGTCTGTCTGTGTAGGCGACCAACTGTGCTTCCATTCTTCTGTCTATCTGTGTAGGCGGCCAACTGTGTTAAGGACATCTATTTTGGTGAATTACAGATGGGTAAGAGATCTCAGGGTCGGCCTCTACTACGATACAAAGATGTGTGTAAGCGGGACATGATTGATACAGGCATTGATAATGCACATTGGGAGCAAGTCGCCGCTGAACGTGTTGCATGGAGGGCAAACATCAGAAATGGAATAAAGACAAAGAGAAAATTATTGCAGATAAGTCACACACAGAGCGTGTGAGACGTAAGATGGTGCATGATGGTGGAAATGACCACATGTTCACATGCACCCACTGTGAACGGACATTTACAGCGCAAATTGGCCTTATCAGTCACATTCGCTACCGCCATAGATAAAAGTTATTATGCCTTTTTAAAGCACAAACTATCATCTGTCAAGACGGCAAGGTGCCGGTGACTTGACTAGACTACATTGTACATATTCAATTGCTAAAATGTTAAAGCAATAACAAGAGCTTAAGATTATAAGCCCTTGTCTTTTTCACTAAATGTTTTTCTAATTACAAATTCACTTCAGTTTAAGTATTAAGATAGAATAATATTACCTTTAGTTAATACCTATTACATTATAAGATAGAATAATATTACCTGTGTATACCTATACATACCTGACATGTATATTTTTATAATATGCATGTTTAGTGTGTATATGAGATATGTACGAAAGACATTATAAATGTATTAAATTTGAGGGTGTGAAAGAAATGATATGCAATATTGTTCACGCACATTGGCCTCAATGTTATATATTGTATTCGTCATCTGCAACACATGTGATTTGTGCCATTTGAAATTGGATGTGTGATTGTTACATTTACACAACGCTAATAGACAAATGTCTAAGCATCATAGTTCGGTAGTCCGCCTCATGGATGATGAATATGAAATCCTTCATGAATTCGGAAGACCAAACTAATGACTCTTAGACAGAGTTCAAACATATATTATAAGCACGCACACATGGATGTAGTTAACACAAATATAATTACAAATAGCTCGCATACACATGCCACACTAACAGATAAAGTACATCCACTATTAAAAGGGCCGGTCTCTCTGGCCGAGGGGTTACAACACTTTCTCCGTAATCCCGTTTATCACGCAGAGTCTCGTAGCGGGCGAGAGCTGGGAGCGGTTCGACCCCTGCTGGTGACTTGCGGGATAACTGAAGCCGGCCGCTCAGAAAGCAATGGCAAACTACTGAGCGTAATCTTGCCAAGAAATCAACAGACAGCTGAAAGATGCTGCTGTTGACAGCGATGTCCTGTAAAGTATATGCGAATTTAAAAAAAAAAAACTATTAGAAGGGGAATGGGACATTATCTTGCACATACCAAGGGACATAAGTAGTTCTTAAAGGGGGGAGGGGGGGGGGGGGGGCAAGACGTGATCGTACATAGAATCACTGCTAACAAGCGAGAGATAGATATGGGTTTAACAGTGAGTACACAGATTTGGATGAAAGGTTGAATTGCCGTTTTACGGGGACCAGGGGGAATATTTCCCTTGATGAGTGTCCCTAAAAAAGAGACCATTGTTCCGTTGGCACTGTTGGTGTCTTGAGAGGGTTGCAATTCAAGGCTCACGCCAAGAATATGAGACAACGCTATCTTGGTCCATAATAGTCCCCTGTAGTAAAATGAGCAAGAGTGGTAGACTCTTTGTTAACTAACCAAATGCATACCACCGAACAACACCAGTGAGTTGTGTTTATACAGTAGATCCAACCCTTTATAGACTATAGTTGTCAACCCCAACCTACGGTAGCCATGACGACTTACTTACTCCCTTAGTCCTCTGACGAATTAGTTCCAACTAATTACCAAGAAATAACACAACGTGTCACTTATGAGTATGACATAAGTGACACGAAAAGGGGGGGGGGGCGAGCGACAGGAGCGTGTCAGAGTCCTGGTGAGTGTAAGAGAAGACACAGGACAAGGACAGGACATAGGTAGAGCATGGGTAGAGTAGGACAGGACTGTAGACCCAGTGGGAGACAGGACATGGGGTTAGAGACTGGACCAGGGCCGGATTAAGCCATCTTGGTGCCCTAGGCACAAACCCACATGGGTGCCCCCTACTGCCCCGGGCCCCCGATCCTCCACTGACTGCTGGTATGTTCAATATTATGCAAAAAACTAACAAAGAAAAACAGTTGTGAAATGTAAACACATATGTTTGTACTACTATCACTCATATAAAACCTACAATAAGGTATTTCTGTATTAAAATTAATAGTTAATTAATTTTGTAATTGGCACCTTTCCGTCTTGACAGACGATAGTTTGGTACATTGTGCTTCAAAAAGGCTTAATAACTACGATCCATGGCGGTGGCGAGTGTGGCTGGTAAGGCCAATTCTTGCTGCAAATGTTTGCCCACAGTAGGTGCATGTGAAAACATGGTCACTTCCACCATTTTGCACCATCTTACGTCTCTCACGCTCTGTGTGTGCTTTATCTGCAATCATTTTCTCCTTTGTCTTTATTCCATTTCTGATAGTTGCCCTCCATGCAACACGTTCAGCGGCGACGTGCTCCCAATGTGCATTATCAATGCCTGTATCAATCATGTCCCGCTTACACACATCTTTGTATCGTAGTAGAGGCCGACCCTGAGATCTCCTACCTGTCTGTAATTCACCAAAAAAGATGTCCTTTGGTATTCTACCATCATCCATCCTCCTAACGTGTCCTATCCATCTAAGTCTACGAAGACTGAGCATGGAATACACCGTCACACAACCTGATCTTTCCAATACTTCAGTATTTGTGATTTTGTCTTGCCACTTAATACCAAGTATTCTTCGCAGACACCGCATATGAAAGCTGTTTAAACGTTTCTCTTGGCGTGAGTAAGTTGTCCAGGTTTCACTGCCATAAAGAAGAGTACTAAGGACACAGGCTTGGTAGACGAGGACTTTTGTTTTGGCAGTAAGCTTCCTGTTCTCCCAGACTCTTTTTGCTAACATGTTCATTGTTGTTGCTGCCTTGCCAATCCTGGTGTTGATTTCCTGATCGAGGGATAATTTGCTATTTACCTCTGATCCTAGATATGTAAAATGGTCTACTATCTCCAGTTCGGCGTCGTCAATAAAGATTGATGGTACACCATGTGCACCTTGTGACATAATCTGTGTCTTCTTTTTGTTAATTGTTAAACCAAATTCAGAACAAGCATTGGAGAATGCAGATAGTAGATGTTGTAATTCTTCCTCAGAGTGGGTCGTAATCGCAGCATCATCTGCAAAAAGCAACTCTCTGATTAGTACCCTGCTAATTTTGGTCTTGGCCTTCAATCTCTGAGCATTATAGAGGCCACCATCTGAGCGTGAGTGAATGTATATACCACCATCCTGATCACGAAAGGCATATTTCAGTAGAAGTGAAAAGTATATCCCAAAGAGGGTGGGGGCTAGTACACAACCTTGCTTAACTCCACTCTTGATTTCAAACTCTTCTGAAGTTGAGCCATCAAACTTGATTATACCCTTCATGCCTGTGTGGAACGATTCCACAATGGACAGAAGAGTTGGTGGGCAGCCAATCTTCTTTAGTGCTTTGAACAGACCCTCTCGACTGACCAAATTGAATGCCTTTGTGAAGCTGAAAAAGAGATGCACTATTAATCACATTGCATGCCAAAAATATTGAGTATACTCAACTTAATGTTCCCGAGAATCAGGGAACACACTCCGGTACCACAGGTCACCTTGTTTGCCACTTCAGCACAGACACGAGTTTTCTAATTAGGTCACCTGTTTGGTACTTTGCACACACACGACTCTTCTATTCAGCTGTTGTTCACCCTGGTTTACAGAGCAGCAACAATTAACAACTAGTAACCGACATATTATTCGACAATTTGATATATCACAATGACATGCCCACAAAAAAAAATAATATAGTTAACCTAATATTAAATTGTCAATGTCCTGTCTTCGTTCTAACTTTGTTATGCCTTTCGTCACTAACCTAATTTAATCTATGCAAGTGTTGTGCAGACCAAGTCTAATTTGCATGGCCGAAAGTAGTGCCTTCGTGACGGTAAACACAAGAAAAAGTACGAAAAAAATTTCAATAACTGCTTTGAAATAAATAAAAATATATTAATATTGTTTAAATAAACAAATATATTCAATTAGTAACTCAAATAAACAAATAATAGGTAATATAAAGCAACGATTCAGGCGGACAGCAGGTTACCGATTTGTAAACATTCAGATGCTGAATGCCAATGGCGTGGAACAACCGCTGGTCAATCGCAACACGTCAGAGGCGCAGCGCTATTTTTAGCTTCCAAAAATCGATAATGTTGCTGGCTGTGTATCGCTCCGCCAAGAATCATTTTTGATAGTTATTCATAAATACACAAATAATTACATGAATAATTACATGAATAAATAAAGAAAATAATAATATCAATACTTACAACTTTGAAGAACACATGATTTAAGTAAATAATATCTTAATAAACACAAATAAGCAATATTTCGTCACGATAGGCACAGTTTCGCTAGCAACTTGTCCTAGTCTGCACACGTCATCGTCACTGACACAAATTAAATTCACTACTTCACTATTTGTAACCTTAGTCAAGAGCCGTGGATGAGTGTATTAGCTTGGCTCTTTCGTCCAAGCCACACTTCTGACACCACATTAATCTTTGCCTGTCAACAACTCATGTGTAAGGCATCATCAGATTACTTCTCTCACACCATACAAGAAACTTGCAAGTCGTGTGAGAGGTATTAAATGGTACATTTTATTGCCGTAGGCTCTTTACAAGTACGTAACAGTCGCTATCAAAACCACACACAAAGCCACAGAATTGCCTATCACTAGTTTCCTAAACTCTAATGCTATCTCTATCTATTTGGTTACACAAAACTCCTATCAACCCTAAACGAAGTGCTCTCTACAAAGTCAGTCCCCAGTCTGACGAGTTTGCTCGCGTGGCTACACACCACGCGGAAGGACCTTGGTGTGTCCTTCGGCTTTCTGCGTGCCGTTACAACTGCCACGCTTACATTAGTTGAGTGGCAATCGTGGCTATCATGTAGGCGCCGTGATTCTGTCGTGACCAGAGTGCTAACTATCTGGTCAACGTCTCCGTGTCTCATGAGAGAACTAGTTAATAGTCCCCCATTCTATCACCTACCCTGCCCTCATATAGGGGCACTGTATCCCCTCTACTATACTTGAAGTTGACCACTCTTCCCGTTGGTATTCTATCTTGAGGCAGACCTTCGGCCTTTATATTCCGGTCTTTGACACAATTAAAACATAAGAAAGCCTGCAACACGTGGTGTTGTGGTGGGTTTCACAGGGAGATTGAGCACCGGTAGATTTGACCGTTGTGCTACATTGCTAGGGAACGGGCGGGCGCAGCAGACACCAAAATACAACAACAAAATATATTGTACAGGGTAGGTAAAGGGTTAGGGTCAAGCCTGTGTCCGTAGTACTCTTCTTTATGGCAGTGAAACCTGGACAACTTACTCACGCCAAGAGAAACGTTTAAACAGCTTTCATATGCGGTGTCTGCGAAGAATTCTTGGTAGTAAGTGGCAAGACAACATCACAAATACTGAAGTATTGGAAAGATCAGGTTTTGTGACAGTTTATTCCATGCTCAGTCTTCCTAGACTTAGATGGATAGGACATCTTAGGAAGATGGATGATGGTAGAATACCAAAGGAGTACTGTGTATCTTGTTCATTCTAAGAGACTCGCTGTTTTCTTCGCTTATCTGGCAACTTTTCGCCTATGTATCTTACTACCTGTCTGTCTGTACACCCAACAGTCACCCGTTTTATCATTCTGTCTGCTCCCTGCCCAACAGTTACCCGTTCTATCATTCTGTGTGCTCCCTGCCCATTTACTAGTTGGCCTATGTATCTGTCTGTCTGTTAGACTGTCCGTCATTCTGTCTGACCGCCTGTCCATCTGTCCGCCCATCGGTCTCTCAGTCCGCACATCTAACAATATATCTGGTTGTCTGTCGTATTATCTCACTACCCGTGTGTCTGCCCATCCGTCTGTCTTTCACCCCTACCATCCTATCCTCGTTCCACCTTATAAAAATTACCAATCCTGTTGCCAGTCTTGTGTGTTTATCTGCCCGTCAGCCTGTCAGTCACAGCAGACGAATTAAGCTTCTTGTTATGGAAGATTATCTCGATGACAGCCGACGGCCGGACAACGAGAACCCGAATATCCGGTAGGAGATAGGAAATCAGAAAGTCAGGGACCACTAGACAAGATAAGGGCTTTAGTTGATTGTTGTTGGTCGGTGTCTAGATCTGGCCTGGTCACTTTAGTTGATTGTTGTTGGTGGGTGTCAAGATCTTGCCTGGTCACTCCCTGGTCAAATGTCTTAAGTGATGAGTTTCACCAGCCGTTACAGGTCATTTGGATAAATCTTGAGCTGATGTCCAGATATTGGCGGATAAGTAGAATGTCTGAGGGGATGTGGTTGGGGGAGAGGGGGTGTCTGTCTGTCTGTCTGTCTGTCTGTCTGTCTGTCTGTCTGTCTGTCCTTCTTTCTGTCCGCCCGTCTCTCTCTCTCTCTCTCTCTCTCTCCTCTCTCTCTCTCTCTCTCTCTCTCTCTCTCTCTCTCTCTCTCTCTCTCTCTCTTCCATCTCTCACTCCCAGTCCTGTTGTTTGGCTGACTTACCGCCGCGTCAACCCGTCTCCCTGAAATCATCATCATGTGGCGTGCCGGCTGGCGTAGGCGTTCATGGCTCTCCACAGATCTCGGTCTTTGGTTTTCTAGATCACCTCTGCTGATGATATTCCTCATGCCACCGTCCCAATCCTATCCAGCATAATTTCTCTTGGTCTTCCTCTCTTCCTCTCGGCTTTCAAGGCGTCACTATGTTCTCCAATGTCTCTCTTCTCATCACATGACCAAAGAAAGCTGTTTGTCTCTTTCTTAAAGTTGTATATAGTGTTCTAGTTTTATTAGCCTCTTTCAGGCAGCCGTTGTTAGTTACTTTGGCAATCCAAGGAATTCGCAATATTCGTCTCAAGAGCAACATCTCTGCTGCTTCCAAACGCTTCCTAATTTGTTCATTTACATTCCAAGATTCGCTGCCATACAGCAAAACAGTTTCTATAAAGCACTTCAGCACCCTTTTTCTTACATTCAATGATAGTGACTTATTGCATAAGATACTCTTCATTGTCTGAAAGGCAACGTTTGCTTGTCCTGTTCTGCTATTAATCTCTGTTATGCACCTTCCATCTCATGTTATAAATGCCCCTAGGTATTTAAAACTATCCACTTATTTTAGAATTTTCCATTCTATTTCTATTTCTCATGTTCGTGTCACCTTTTTCTTTGATATCACCACTGTTATTGTTTTGTTTTTTTTAATAGTCAAGGAGAGTCCTTTTTTTTGGTACTCTCTGTTACTACAATGTCCAACAATTGGTGTAGATCTTTTGCATTATCCACCACCAATACTGTGTCATCTGCCGGTATCCCTGGCCGAGGTGTTAGCAGCTTTCTCCGTAACCCCGACTACTCTCGTGGTTGGCGTGAGCGCACGAGAATTGGAAGCGGTTCCAGTCGCGCTAGTGACTTATGAGAGTATGGAGCCGGTCGTTCAGAAAGCAATGGCAATCTACTAAACGTAAAATTTGCCCAGGAATCACGAACAGCAAAAATGCTGGGGTTGACTGCTTACGTTCTATGAAGGACATGCAAGGTAATTTTTTTTTTTTAACATCATGTTTTACTCTTTCAAATGCCTTAGTATAATCTATGACGCACAAATATATGTCTTTCTGTGTCTCTATTGATCTTTCTATTAATGTGTGTAACGTATATGGTTTGTACCCTTTCCTTCCACAAATCCCATACTGTTCTTCACCAATTTCCATTTTTATTTTCTTTCTTGTTCTTCTCATTATAATTCTGAGTAGAAGCTTAGTAACATGGTTAATGAGGTTAACTAAGTAAAATCGCATTCAATTGCTCCTGGACTATTTTGGTATAGCTCGGTAAATATCCACTGCTGTAAATATCATTCAACATTTTGGTTAATATACCGACTCCAAATTCTCCAATTACTTCTAATTCTTCTAACGTGATTTCATCTGGCCCAGCTGTTTTTCCTTTCTTCATATGTTGGACAGCGTCAGTGACTTCTTCTTTTAGAATAGGTGGACCTTCTAAGTTACTTTATTCTGTTAATTCTTCCCTTTCTCCATCATATAATTCTTTTATATACTTATTCCACCTCTTCATTATGGCATCTTCCTCCAATAAAATACTTTCCTGATTGTTTGTTTTTAATTTTAAACACAGTATATTCATTCTTTTTTTCTTTTTTTTCTTACTGTGAGCTCACTGATTTGTCTGTGCATTTTAAAAAAAAAATATTTAATAGAATTTAATTACATTTTCTTGCACTGCTCGTTTAACCAACTCTCTTTTGCCTTCGCACAATTATCTCTTATTTCTTTATTTATCTTATCAATTATTGTTTAACATTTTTACTCTGTTTTCGTTTGGCCATCAACTTTAAGAGTTCTTCAATCATCCATTTATTGCTTAGCTTTTTGGCCTCTCTCCGGTAATATTTCTTTACTCGTTTGACAGTACATAAATAAACACACATAGCATTGTTTGGCGCTGATAGAAAGACCTGTCCTCCCCCCCCCCCCCCCCCCCCAAAAAAAAAGGGTGTCTTCATTAGTCATGTCACATGAACCAACAACTATGGAATACTAATTCGTATCAAACCATAGAGAGAGCACCATAGGTCTCATAATTTATATTAAACCAGTGTCTAGTTGGTCATGCGTCGAAGTACACTTGTTCCTGCAGCGCGGTGCTGTCATGATTTGGAGGTGATAGGTTCAAATCCGGGTCGGTAACTATATAGCTTTCAGAATTTTATGTTGTCTAGTGCGTCCTCTAATCTCTGCTTTCTTCTTCTCTTTCTATGAGCGTCAAACAATACTATGTGTGTTTATTTATGTACTGTCTCAATGGTCTCAAAAGGTTCTCCAATTTATGTACTCGTTTGATGAATGCAGTCTTTTAACAATTCCAGTTTTTCGTTTATGCTCTGTATTTTAGCTATTGTATTGTACTTATATTTCACAGTCAGTCTGTATTGTTCTTGAATTTCTTTATCTACCTTCAAAACCTCTTTATTAAGTCTAATGGTTTTAATCACTTTTTTTCCCTTTCTTCATTCTTACTTTTATTAGTCCACAAA
>JACEFZ010017314.1:0-20000 GCA_014155875.1 Cepaea nemoralis | reverse complement strand
TGAAACGCATGTTCCTTCGTGCCATGATGTCAGCGTGTCCAATATCTTCTCTATTCGGTCTTTCTTGGTTTCTCCAGGTCCCTAAAGAGTTCCCGTTGTCACGACATACTCAGCTTTTCCCGTCTCATGACATGCCCACAAGGTGTGGGTTCCCATCTGTTGCTTGTAACTAGTTCTGTGTGAGTTAATTTCTCTGAAAGTATCTTCATTATTCCTTTTTATCCATCCACGTTGTTCTCATCATTTCACAAAATTCCTCACTAGTTTGTTAATTGTCAATGACGTGCTTCCGTTCAACTGAATTCTCCCTATATACATCCATCCATCATGTGCCATGCCGATAAGCGTGGGCGGTGCATGTTCTGCCATCTCACTCGATCACCAGAGTCGTGGATCAGCTCCGTGTTTCTAGCGGAGGGAAGGAGGCGCCTTACTTCTCCTTTGATAAGGGATACTCCTACCCCAATATCCCTATATAGCTGTCAATAACTCTTTTTGTCGTCCTATATTGGCAACGATATATGGCAGAAATTAGTCTTCATATTGGGAAATGATATTTCTGCTTGGGCTGTACAACATTTAAATTCTGTAATACACCTTCTGCCGGTCTCCCAGGCGAAGGCTTTAACGACGCTGTTCAAAATGCCATATACTCTTGTAAGAAACACAGCTGTGCGAGATTGGTGTTGACTGCGATGTCCTGTAAAGGATATGGGAATAAAAAAAAAAATATATCTTCTATCTGCTGTTGTTAAAGTACTTATATTCTTAAATACATTGATTTGTTTCAGAAAGGTTCCATACACTTGCTGATGTATTTGGCAAGGTTTTGTAATTACCAATACTTGTTTTTCTGTTATTCAGGCTACAACCTTTGTTGTGACTCGCTGTTCGGACTTACATCTGATAACCTCGTATAAGTTCACTTGGCTTGCGGTGACTTGTTTATTCTTTCTCCCCCTCACTCACTCACTTTATCACTTCATCGTGAAGTATCCGAAAATGTCTGCGCCAGTCAAAGGGATAGGATCCGCGGAAGAATAGACGAGCCATCTTGTAATGACATCGTCAGTTCCCAGACAACCCGGGCAGTTCAGCTGATGGATAGATGGTGACATATTGGGTTTCCTTGCGGTCTGGGAAGTTAGGAAGCTGTTTGAGAGCGGGCAGGTTATCTAGGACGATCATGGGAGTATTGAGGTGATGCTGTGAGGTTGTGATGGGTGGGTGGCATGGGTTCGTGGCATGGGTTCGTGGCATGGGTACGTTGTGGTAAATCTATCCATAGGTTAAGTATATATGGCGTAGGAGTTATGTTATAGTAGTTAATTGTATGTCGGTGGGTAATTCATGTCACAAGGCGTATTGATGGATAGATCAAGAAGATAGAGTACTCTATAGAGCTGGATAGGTCATATATGAAGATACATGGTGTTTGTAAATTGTCACTAAACTTTGTATGTAGAACAAATTTGATCATATCATTAAATATGTGTTAAACAATTAATTAAATTAGTTACAATAGTTACTGCCATGGTCTAACACTGTTTTGGGGAAGCTGGAAAGTACCAATGAAGTATTCATTATAACAGGTGTTGGAAATGTCCACCACAGGCTTCAAGACATGACTATACGTGTCTCTTCATATTGTCAAATACCTTCTGCTACCTTCAGTGAGCTAGAGAAACTAGCAGACATGTACAACAGTATAGGGAGTGCCAGCATCAAGGAGCAGTGGTTACACAGCAATCTGATTCCCTTGCCAAAGCCTGGCAAAGACCACACAAAAATTCAGGGATATCGAGTTATAACTATGCAGAATACAATAGGCAAGCTGCTGGAGAAGTTAATTGCCAGGAAAATATCAAGCCAGCTAAAAAAGCAAGGTGTATTCCCACCTACCCTGGGTGGGTACCGTCCCAAAAGAGAAACCTGGACCAATGCAGCAGTTTTTGCACATGATGTCTATGAAGGTTTCCACTCAGTCATTGAAACCTTTGCTGCAGCGATTGATCTTGAGGACGCATACAAGAGAGTACCATTGGATTTTTTAATGCTTCAGCTTCTTGAACTCAAAATAAGTCCATTCCTCCTTAGTTGGATCGCGGCAGCCCTCTTCCAGCGGAAAGTAGTTTTTAGATGTGGCAGTTGGACGTCGGAACCAACAACAATATATCCTGGCCTACCACAGGGATCACCATTATCTCCGGTACTGTTCAACGCCTACATAGTGCGAATCACCAGTGAGCAGATCACTGGACCTGGCAGGACATTGTCATATGCCGATGATGTTTTAGTGTATCGTCAGGGTAAGGATAGAGAGCAGGTTGCTGTGGAACTACAAACCGAACTCAATCGCATAAGTACTTGGTGTGATGAAGCTGGGGCAATGGTCAACCCAACAAAGGCAACAGTGACTTGGTTCTCGTTGAATAATCATATTGTCAACACTCCAACACCAACTGTAATGCTGTGTTCAGAGACGGTGGAAAGAACGCAGGCAATGAATTACCTGCGGATACGGTTTGATCGAAGCCTTGCTTATAATGAGCACATAGACCAGGTGATAACAACGGCCAAGCGGGATTTGGCTGCGATGCGGGTGATGGCGGCAGCAAACTGTGAGCAGCGCCATCTATGTCTTCTGTACGAGGGGCTGGTCATGTCTGTTGTTGAGTATGCGATGGCAATCCTGACTCTCAGCCGTAAGCAGATAGAAAGGATGGAAAGGATACAGAATGAAGCTATGCGCATTATTCTTGGATGTACAAGAGATACAGCATGCAGGGCGATGCGCTACCTTCTTGATTTTCCAACCATTGAAGAGAGAATACAAGTTTGCAGAGCACGCGCCTACCTCAGAGTTAACGCAAACACACAACATCCACTGCATAGTGAAATTATGAAGGTGAAGGGCAGCAGGTTAAAAAGAGGACGGTCGTGGATGGGTCAAGCCGAAGACATTCTTCAACAGGTGTGTTCACTTGAGGACTTAGAACCTGGTGAGGAGTGGGTACAAGTGCCAACAGATTTATGCACATCCTTTTCAGTTTGCATCCAACTAGATAGAAAATGCAGACAAGAAAATCCGATTGCTGTGGAGGCTGAATTTGCTAGACGGTGATGCTGTCATTTACACAGATGGGTCGGTCGTCCGACATGTGAGAAGCTCATGGGCCTTTACGGCTCAGACCGGAGGGAGAATTGTGAAGGAGGACTCTGATGCTTTTGCTGAGAACACAAGCAGTCTGACTATGGAAGTCATGGCAGTAAGTAAAGCAATAACATGGCTCGAGACACAGACATTCACTTGGGCATGTTTCCTTAGCGACTCAATGAACATGCTCCAGGGGATAGAGATGGGGGAGATCCGAAGAGAATGGTTGCTGCCTCTGGAGCGGTCTCGGCTGGCAAAGATTAGTTTCATCTTCGTGCCAGGGCATGCGGGAGTACAAGGAAATGAGCGGGCTGACAAGCTCGCAGGTGAGGCTACTGTGGAGGGCGGACGCGCCATGGACCAGGCTGACATTCTGAATGCTCTACGAGAAGTAAGACTTTTGCGAGAACCAAGTGATGACTGTGAATCTACAACCATGGCTAGACTGCGAGAACAGCAAATTAAACGAGGGGTGGCCAAACAAGAACACTACGCAGGAAGCCAGAGAAGACTGATAAACCAACACAGAACTGGTGTCGTTAGCCGCTACACGCTGCGGGATTTACTGAGGAGGGGATCCGAGCACTTATGGACTGAATGGTTCGATGTGCAATGAGGATGATCTGTCAACTAACTAATTAACTAACTTCTGCAACGTGTCTGTTGTTATTACTTGAATTGTAATTCTGATTGCTTCTTTCAGATCCTCAATTGTCTGTGCATTATTCTAACCGTCATGCGATGAGGAAGTTGTTTATCAGTAAATCTTGCTTGCACCCGTGTGCAATGACCGTTATTTCGAACCACTTGTTCAACCAAAAATATTATTTCTTCCGTTGATAACTCCAGTCTGTTTGGGGTGCAAATAATTACCCCATCAGACGACAGCATTCGCTGTATATTGCATCACGATGGACCATGGAGCACAGTTTTTGATGACATCATAAACTTCATTTTTCAAATGTGTTCCACATACAAAGGGTAGTGAGACTTTACAAACACCCGGTATATATGGTGTTCGAGTTATGTGGGTAGTTGGGACGCAGAGGTGTTTCCTTGTTTCCGCGTCCTTGTCGAGCGTCCTGAGCAACAGGTCCCTCCGGGGTCCTGGCTAAAGTCAGTAGGATCGCCGATTCCTCCGAAGTCGGAGAGTGTCTGCCTGTGCGGCGAGGAACCACCAGTCTGCACACCAATAAGCCAGACATGGGACAACGGATACTCATGCAAACCTCAGGTCCTGTATGACATCACACTGATGTTGGACAACAGGATGCCTTCATCCGACATATAGGACTTCACGTTGGAGCTCAAGCCAACGAACACAAACAAGCAAGCATGTGGGTAGTTAATTATATGTCGGTGTCGAAAGGCTTTTGATGGATAGGTCAAGAAGAGTATCCTATAGAGCTGGATAGGTCATAAATAAAGATATAATAGAGTGTGCTATATAGCTAGACAGGAGGTCACGTAGGAACGGATGTGAAACATAGATCATTTCAGAATCACTTAATAAAATCTCATATATAAAACTTAGATTTGTGTTTAAAGTCCCGCGACAGGAACATGCTGTGGATCTATTTAACTCTAGGTCCATCACTTTTTATTTTAGGCCAGGGGTGCACGGAGGAATATGTAATCAGACCTTTTCTCGCATGGCGAATGGCGAGTGCAGGTATAGGACCCTCGTACAAACAAACAAAAAGTTCTTAGAAAACTGAGGATCAGGATTGTTTCCGATAACAAAATCATCATAATCATGTGCGATAAGCATTATCTCACATGACAATCAGGGTCGTGGATTAGCTATGTGTTTTTGTCACAACCATACCTCGTAGCCAAGCCATTTAGACCTTTACCTCACTGTCTTCCTCTTATTCTTTTCCCCTCAGTCGTGCCAGCCGTCACCATGTTCCCCAGTTTATTTCTTCGCATAATGTGCTAAAAAAATATTGACTGTCTACGTGTAATTTCTCTCATAAGTTCACGGCCGTTAAGAAAGAACAGTGCAGGAAAGCATGGCGTCTGGAAGAAGAGGTTGGGGTCCAACGAAACGACTGTGGACACTGGAAATAAAGACACGGCGGGCGTGAAAGTGCATAAGATAGGGGAACTGGCACAGGATCTAGAATCTTTCCGCCCGGTTGTAGTAAAAGTGATGTTCTGCAAATGATATGCTATATTGTGGGTGCTAAAGGTTTGTTCTGATAAGAGTATGAATAGAATGTGTTGTTAGGGTGTGGAGTGTCCGTCTTTATTTTTTTTTCTCTCTCTCTCTCTCTCTCTCTCTCTCTCTCTCTCTCTCTCTCTCTCTCTCTCTCTCTCTCTCTCTCTCTCCTCTCTCTCCCACGATGTATCTCTCTGTGTGTCTTTTTCAGTTCTCTTTGTCTCTCCTTCTTTGTCTCACTCTTTGTCCCTCTGTTTCATCCTTTATCTTACGCTTTGTCCCTCTCTGTCTCTCACTTTGTCCTCCTCTGTCTTTTTCTGTTCTCTCCCTTTCTCTGCCTCTGTCTTTTTCTGCTGTCTGTCTGTCTGTCTGTCTGTCTGTCTGTCTGTCTGTCTGTCTGTCTGTTGGTCTCTCTCTGTCTCTGTCTGTCTCTCTCTCCTTCTCTCTCTCTCTCTCTCTCTCTCTCTCTCTCTCTCTCTCTCTCTCTCTCTCTCTCTCTCTCTCTCTCTCTCTTTCATCTTCTGCTCTATCAAGATTTCTCTCACCACTCACATCTCCTTCTCTCATACTTCCCCACAGTCTCCTGCCTTCTGCCATTATCTCAAGCCCATGTACCCCTTACTGTGTCGCTTCTTTTGCCTCTAAAATCTTCTTTTATCTGCCCCTAACGCAATCTCCGCCTCTCTGTCCTCTTCCCCGTTTCTCCTTCTATCCCAATTTATTCCTCACCTCCTGACAGCAGAAATCCCGGCAACCACTTCATTTTAACAATGGCTTGAAATTTCCGGTCTCTCAAGCCTCTTTCCGAACAACATGCCTTGGAGCATCCAATCAAATTTGCAGCTTTTACATGCGTTGTATTGACCGTAAGCAAAGCAATATTTCAACAAGAACTCACTTCGATGGTTCCCAAGCTGTGTAGCGAACACCACACTAGTGATGCGCCGACAGTGGCTTCAGTGGCAGGGGTATTCGTTGGCTTCAGCTGTGTCATTGTTTTTAAATGTTGGAAGGATCGGGTTGTGTGATGGTTTGTTCCATGCTCAGTTGACTTAGATGGATATGACACATTAAGAGGATAGGCTGTGGTAGAACACCAAGGGACATCTTTTTTGGTGAATTATAGATGGGTGAAAGATCTTGGAGTCGGCCTCTGCTACAATACAAAGATGTGTGTAAGCAGGACATGACTGATACAGGTATCAATATTGCATCTTCGGAGCAAGTCACCGCTGATCGCGTTGCATGGAACACAAAGCTTAGACGGTGCGTGATGGTGTAAATGACCATGTGTTCACATGCAGCCTCTGTGGACAAACATTTACAGCGCGAATTGGTCTGATCAGTCACATACCCTACCACCATAGGATGTAGCACAATGTAACAAACTATCGTCTGTCAAGACGGCAAGGAGCCAGCATATCACTGTAAAGCTGATTAGAAGTAACTGAATTAGCTATCGTGTGAGAGCTGCTAGTGTAAAGCTGTTTAAGAATCACTATTTTATTTGATAAGAGTGTTGTTCATGTAAAACTGTTCAGAATTCACTGGTTTAGTTACCGCGAGTGTTGCTAGTGCAAAGCTGTTTAGGAATCACTGATTTAGTTAATGTAATCACAGTTCGGTATCCCCAGGCGACCCTCCAGCCTGGCTGGCACTGACAAAACACCCAAGACTGTCCCACTTTAATCCACCCGAAGTCCCATGTCAATAAATTAAATCAGAAAGTCAGAAGTGTGGTGTTTTGTTTGAGGTCCTCTCTGTAAGCAGGCTGAACCACTTCAAAATTAGGCCAGGACAGCACGCCCACCCCCACCGTTTGTGGACATTTGGCTACTGTAGGGCCATCTCACTAGTGGACTGGGATGAAGTATACGGTTCTTTTTCTCCTTGCAGTATTATAGAGTTCGTTGACTTAACTGAATAACTGACATTGGGATGATTAATCGTCTTAAGCGACGTCCTATATATGCCATGGGTTTATACATCGCCGAGATATTATTATTGCGGTGTAATACAACATGCCTGCTACCATATTAAGAACTTTTAAGTCATAACTGTGATACACCCTTACTTCCCAATTTCCGACATTCATTTTGTTTGGTTCAAATCTACTTTTTGTTTGGTCCAAATCTACTTTTTGTTTGGTCCAAATCTACTTTTTGTTTGGTCCAAATCTACTTTTTGTTTGGTCCAAATCTACTTTTCTTTTGGAACCGAATCTGTTAAAGCAGCCATAAATAAGTTCATAAGTATTGATTGGCACTCACAGAAGTAGAAGAAGGAAGATACACTAGACATCAGAAAAATTGAAAACTATACTTACCACACTGGGATTCAAATCTGTCACCTTCAAATTATGACATCACCTCGCCGCAGGACAAAAGTATACTTATTCATATAAGCACCTCGACACCACTTAAAAAACAAGGTGCATCGTTAACCAAGTCTATCATACCCCAGAACCAACAACTATGGAATATGGACAAAGTTCGAATCTGACCATAACAGCACCAAAGGTCTCAGAATTGTATATTCGTCAACCATAGGTAAAAAAACACACACACACACACACACACACACACACAACCACAACCTTAGTGCAACAAGCAAACATAGAGATAATTTGTTGGGATTGTTTCCCCGGGACATGCTGGTGGTGTGGGAAACGAGCAGGCTGACAGTCTGGCTGGATCTGCACTGGGGGGGGGGGGGGGGGAGGGGGGGAACTGTCATTTACTGCCTATATTACCATGCAGTATGGCAAGGGGGGGGGGGGGGTCTTGAGCCTGAGGAATTAAGGCCGCCTGGCTAGTGCAGTCGCCGCGAACTCTGTAGCTTAGTATTGTCTTTTCGCCCCCGACAGAAAAGTATTGGTGCATAACAGGGTAGACGTTATCGGGGCCCTTTGGGGCCGTGTGTATAGTGCGAAAGAACAGATAGTTCATCGCGGCCAAGGGAGAATTGTTCTACACGGAATGACCAGAGGATGTGGCCGACTCTCAGGACTCCGAGAACATGCCAGACAGGAGACATAATCAGACTGCTACTGGTACCATTAGTATTGTGGGACGGAGCACGTATGGAACTGTCCCGAGAGCTGTGATGTCGGTTCTTGACAACTCAACCCAACGGTAATGCTATGTCTAAGTATATTACCACCATTACCGGCCATCTATCTATCCCCCATGCACTCCGGTCGACAAGACTGGGATGGTCCTAACACTTGACATACCATAGCAGGCTTCGTCTAGAGGCCTTTCTGTTCTGTTTAATTCATGTGTGTGTGTGTGTGTGTGTGTGTGTGTGTGTGTGTGTGTGTGTGTGAGAGAGAGAGAGAGAGAGAGCGCGCCCGCCCACGCACGCGAGTGTGGTATTTTACTTATTCATTAGCTTCCTAGTTGTGTGTTCTCAATATCTTTCTATGCATAAGTTAACAACCTATATCACAGAACTATACCTGTCACTGTGTGGCCTCCATTGATGTGTTGTGTTGCAGGGCACTATGTCTCAACTGCTCATGTGGATTAATTTCGAGACATTCATTTCTTTGTTTTTTATCCCTTTTTTGGGGGGGGGGGGGGGGGGTTTGAAAATACTTTTTGTAGGTCTGCACTTTCTTGATCTTAAGTTTAAACTGATTTAAATGGTACTTATTCTATTGTTGTCAAGACAATTATGGCCTATTCCACTTAAAAATGGCGTTTTCTAATCTAATTGAGTATTTTCTTTTATTGACTGAGACTTTCATGTCTTTACTTATTTGTGATTTTTCATTTGTCTTTTCTGGGAGAGAGTCAATAATTGGAATGCATTTATGCATTCATGGCCGTCTGCCATTGTTTTCTCCATACATTTATTGTTCTAGATGTTAATTTTACTGTTTATTTCTGGCTTCAGCAATCTTACTTGTATTTCATGTGTTCTGTGGGTGCTCGGCTATGGTATCTGCTTCTTCATGCCCAAGCAATCCTCTGTGTAGGAAGGAACGTTGTTAATTCACGCCTGTGTTAACTTAATTCTTTGTTCATCTCATCTCAGTCTATCTCATCTCACCTTGTTCTTCTTGTACCTTGCGGTGTCGAGGTGATTGATTGATTGATTGATTTAAGAACCGACATCACAGCATTCGGGGCATTCCCATAAGCGCTCCATCACTATCCTCAGAAGCCAGCGAAGAGTTCCAACCCCAATAGTACCAGTAGCAATCTGATTATATGTGCGTCTCACCTTTCCTCTAAGCGTCGAGCGTCGGCCAGATCCCCTCGTCACTCCACGCTGTCGCATTCTTGCCAGACCATGGTGATCCATTTGCTCCTCCGTGGTCCTGAAGGATGTGTCAAGCGCAGAGCACGTGCTCCGTAGCTCCGGCGACGATTCCCTTGTTCATGTCTAGGTGAAGCATAAACAGCGGGAGACTGCCCGTTTATGGGCTTCGTGTATCGAGATTTCTATGCTATTCCCTCTGTCCATGGTTTGCGTGGCAGACCTCTTCTTCTGCTTCCATTTGGCCTGTACATCATTGCTTGCTGAGGTATACTATTAGTTGTTTATCTGCTTATATGGCCAAACCATTTTACTTGCTGTTTTCTGATCAAATCTATCGCGGCTATAACCCCAACTATAGTTATGATTTCTTCATTTCTGATTTTCTCTACTTTCTTGTTTGCTACCAGAATGTCTTCTTTTAACTGACGTATTCTTAATGATTAGTCTGCCTGCCTGCCTGTATATCTGTCCCGTCCCCCCCCTCTCTCTCTCTCTCTCTCTCCCTCTCCCCCCCCTCTCTCTCTCCCCCTCTCCCCCTCTCTCTCTCTCTCTCTCACTCCCCCTCTCCCCCCCCCTCTCTCTCTCTCCTCTCTCTCTCTCTCTCTCTCTGTCTGTATTATTCTCTGCCTCCTGATTTTACAGCAGTGCTTAAACCTTGCAGACAACAACCGTTTCCATTACACACATTGTCGCTATCATTTCTGTTGTATGTGTGTGTGTGTGAAGTGGGGGGGGGGGGGGGGGGGGGGAGAGAAAGAGAGATACCTCGTTAACGCAGAAGCTAACTCTCTGACCTGCCGACCCGGCGATAATGTGTTCGAATTCCCATTGAGGCGGACTTTATAAATCATTCCAGCCTATCAGTACAACTAACATGTTGACTTCTCGTCACTGACCTACAATAGTAATAATTTGTCTGTAAGCAATTTCCGGCCATGGATCTGTGTTGCGATATCACTATCACATTTTGTCAGCCAAATGCACGCCTTTATTTCCCGAGATTTTTCAAGCTGCACATTTAAGGTCCTTTAAAATTCATTCTCAAAACGGATTCAAATCCATGGCAACCGATCCGTCAGACAACCGTCTAACCCCTACGCAACTACAGCCTTCCATTTATGTGTGTAGCCGCCCATAAAATGTGGATGAGTTTGCAAATTTTATACGTTCATTTATGTCTGTAATCGCAACAGCCACAGGCTTACGGAGTTGGTAGTCTGTGAAGCGTGGCGGGACTTGATGGCCGCGCCTCACCGCACACGGCTGTTGAATGTGGGGAAACATAGATCAGGCTGAATGTCAAATATTATGCCTCTTTTGTAGGCGCCCCACTGTGGATGGAAGGGCCGTAGCAGACGATCCGCTGAATGTGGGGTGGGGCGGTGATTTGCATGGGCTCTGCTGTCAGACATCCAGCTTACGTAAATCCCGGGGCCCCCTGAGGTCGAGTGGCCCCCCTGAGGCCGAGTGTTGTTCAAAACATCAACATTAAAGCGTGCACGTAAATAGGTCATTGGTGGGGGTAGGCGGCAGGGGAGGGTGGGTAATGTTTAACTGATTAAATGCCATGGGATTAGTAATCGTCTTAAGCGACTTCCCGTATGTGCCATGGGCTTATATATCGCCGAAATGTTGCCCTTGTATTATAATACATGTCTGCCACCATATTAACAATTTTAAGTCACCGTGACACACCGATACTTACCATTTTCTGTCATTCATTTTTGTTTAGCTCAAATCTACTTTTTGTTCAGCAGATAACATCTGTTAAATTACTGTAAAACCCCTGATTTTATGAAAGCATAGAAAAATGAAATTGGCGGAACTGCAGAATACCTGTAAAACATACCATGAGTAAATCAACGCCAGGGATACATAGACAGAGTGTCGACTTCATTGCACTAGGTTGTATCCCATGTGGCTCGGTCTCTTTCCGACGGCGTAAGCGCTGCACAGAGCACGAATTCCTTAGCTCTGGTGACTTCCCCCAGAAAATTGCACTCTTGAATAGAATGATGAAGTCCAGAAACGATCCTGAGACCTTGAGAACACGAGGCAGGCGGCTGAACCACTCGGCTACAAAGACCTCTCTTAGGGCCCCTCCATGAACTACTGTTTCACCCTTGAACCCAATTTCAACTTCCCCTAACATTACATTTCTGGGGTATTCCTTTGTCTAATCTCTCTCCAGCACGTTCCTCTCTGCCCCCTGGTGACTCAGACTGACATATCCGTGATATAACAATCCATTGTGTTTGGGGCTCAACAATTGTCTTGGGATTCCTTACTCTACCTCTCTGACCCTACATCCACATACTTCTTATCTGACCCCTGTAACCTTGATTGTTCTATTAGATTCTTAACTCGTGCATCTTCGCCGCCTTGGCGTGAAAACACGCACGTTACATTACCCCCTCCTCAAAAGAAAGCATAGTTTTCAAATGATGGGAGAGTAATGCTTCTCTAAATTTGCGAACGAACTGACGATAAACTATCCTACTTAGAGCCGACAATATACCCTGCCGACAATATACCCTGACGACAATATACCCTGACGACAATATACACTGACGACAATATACCCTGTCGACAATATACCCTGACGACAATCTATCCTACCTAGTGCCGACGATATACCCTGTCGACAATATACCCTGCCGACAATATACCCTGACGACAATATACCCTGACGACAATAAACCCTGACGACAATCTATCCTACCTAGTGCTGACAATATACCCTGTCGACAATATACCCTGTCGGAAAACTATCCTACCTAGAGCCGACAATATACCTTGTCGACAAACTTTCCTACTTAGAGCCGACAATATACCCTGTCGTAAAAACTGTCCTACCTAGAGCCGACAATATACCCTGGCGACAATATACCCTGCCGACAATATACCCTGGCGACAATATACCCTGATGATAGTATACTCTGACGATAATATACCCTGACGACAGTATACCTTGCCGATAATATACCCTGCCGATAGTACGAGGTTAGCTCAACCGGCCAAGTTGCTGAGTCAGCAACCACAAACCCTAGCCCCGCTGTGATGCACACATTATACTCCATCAGCTAGCGAGACTAAGATTCCGCAGCGTGGTAATGTAGCTTACATTCATCTTCAAGTCGCGCCTATTCTATGCCTGTGTCCAGCTTGTTATATGCAATACATATAAATATCAATCGCTAGTGAACCCGTGAAACCATTAAAACAACTCAATATCAATTATCTCAATCCTCAATTGCTGTCAATTTGCTTGTGTCTACCCAAAGTCGTTGTACTTTACAGTAATCGAAGTGTGAGTCCGAGAAAGCTAAAATATCATTAAATAGTAAAATGCTAAAATAACATTACTTTATGTGCATGTTTAGGTTTCGGGTAGAGGAGCGTAATTGGGAGGGTACAAGCTTTATCCTAGTGCGAGGAAATGTAACCTGAAGACTAAATGTCATGGCAGGGTAAACCAGACACTTAGCCTTGGTCGGCAACTGGTCTAGGATCGAGACTCCTGCAGGCGGACAGTTACAGCATTGCTTTTCTGATGCAGCAGCTTCTGCAGCTTGTCCTGTTCCAGGTGTGTTGGTGTTACTTTCCTCTGGGGTACACTACGCAAGCTGAGAGAGGGATACTGTTGCATGGGCAACATATGGTACACACATATCACAGCCTAGACTTTGTGTTACGGAGAGGTATAACGCCACCCCTGGACCCCGCAATAGGTTGTCGTTCTTGTGCCTGTATTGAAGCACAATGTAACAAAATGTCGTCAGTCAAGACGACCAGTGGCTAGTGAAAAATGTACATGTATGAAATCAGTATTAACATCAAGGGAGATTAACAACGCCATAACAATGAGAACTGGCAACTGTTATATATATATATATATATATATATATATATATATTATATATATATATATATATATATATATATATATATATATATATATATATATATATATATATATATACACTATTGTATGGTGCGGAGGCCTGGATAATAAACAAGCAATTAGAAAGTAGAATAGAGGCCCTGGAGATGTGGATATGCAGAAGAATATGTCGTATTTCATGGAAGCAAAAAAAAAAAAAAACGATTACAGAGGTTCTAGAAAAACTGGGAATGAAATGAGAGTTGATGAAATAAATTAAAAAGAGGGAATTGAAATATTTCGACCACGTTAAAAGATATAACATTCTTATTAAAAAAAAAAAAAAACCATACTGGAAGATAATGTTGAAATCAAGCGAGCAAGAGGTAGACAACGATACTAGCGGAAAGATAAGATGAAGAGATGGACGAGCAGTAAGTAATCTGACAGTACATACAATCAGAGCGAGAGACAGACATTGTTGAAGACCATTGCAGCCAACCCTGAATGAGGAGACGGCACCTGTTGATTAACTGATGTACATATAAGGACCGACTGGTTGTCCTCCAGCACACCTCCTGGGGAGAACACCGAGGTTGAGCAAGGGCATACAGGATACTGTCTATAACTGATCGTCTGTTGCACGGGGAAACACACATCTATGACCACATGGGAGCTGTGACTAAAAGAATCAGTAAACTAATGTGGCACAAGCAAGAAGGAGATAGGTATAGGACGAAGTAGATACTTACGCAACCATCTGGTCACTAGTGCTCAAGTTAACCATCACCTTCGACGTCCTCTGGTGTGCAAAATGCACATATGGGCACGTCACTGCAGGGGAGCCAGCTAACAACAGCCCGACAATAAACACCGTTCATGCACAAAAATTACATCATACAATTTATCAGCCTGATGTCCCCCGCGCTGACATGACAAGACATCTTTAGACGTGTATACACAACTCACATCACAGCTCAAGAATTCTTTACAATATGCGCCTCTTAAACGCATGGTTGTCGTCCCCAACAGCGACTTTTCTCCCACCCTTGTATCCCCGTTGATATCATTCCTGACGATATCCATTCATACTTCCGTTATTTTAATACTGGAAATGGGTGACTGACTGACTGACTGACTGACTGACTGACTGCTGCTGGTGAGCCAATACTGATACATACAAAAAAGAACGAAGACAAAGCAGAACTTGGAAAATCGACGAAAGGAAAGACATACAGTTACAGCCGAACGTTTCGAAAAAAAAATACTCTTTACCAACCAACAACAATATGTTTAGCACGAAAACTCAAATATAGCCATTACAAACAAGAAATTCGTATGTGAAAACTTTGTACAGACAAATAGACATGGCAGTCAGTTTAAAATTACGTTGTTCGACAATTCAAATTATTGTATGAATATGTGCGTTGCATATTTCAGTTTGAAGGATTTACACAAACAATATGTTGCACAATGTATTGCCTGTCATATTTCGCTGCATGTCGTATGTGCATATTGCTGAGTTATATGTCATAGGAAAGGAATAATACTTCAGCTGAAACACTTAACACACATGGCCACAGGTATTGTTCGAATGTGGAACTTTTATTATCCCCACGGAAATTTCATATTTACAATTAACTCTTTCTGTTTGCACAAAACCGGTTGGAACCGATTAATTGCCAACTGCCTAAACTATATCTGAGAAACCATTTATTGTTTATCGACTATATTCAAGGAGTACTAAACGATTGCTCAAATATAGTGGGGCATAATGTGCCTTAACGACAAGCGTGGGCGGTCATATTACGCCGTCTCACACGATCACCAGAGTCGTGGATCAGCTCGCTGTTCTTATCTCGCTCATTCCACGTGGCCAAGGCATACAGGTATTTACTTCTCTGCCTTCCCCTGGTTCTTTTCAGCCCAATCGTGCCAGTTGTCACCAAGATCTCTAGTTTATTTCTTCTCATAACGTGACCAAAAATCCTTGGCTGTCTGCGTCTAATTTCTCTAATCAATTTACTGTTTTCATGTTTGTTTGTAAGACTTCCTCATTGGTGTTTCTGTCTGCCCATGGTATTCTTTGCATTTCCCTCTGAAACTACATTTCCATAGCTAGTAGAAAGTTTTCAGCTTGTCTCCTCAATGTCCTCGTGTCCCTTCCATACAAAGTACAGGTTCTTTGAAGCACTTCAATACTCTTTTCCTCGTTGCAGTTGACACATAGTGACAACTGACACAACTGATGGCGACAGAGTAAGAGAGAGATAGGAGATATATATCTAGATGGTGTGACCGAATGGGATACTCGGTACATGAACCTCATGAGGTCAGCGAAACTACGATCCCTGACAGCACACGGTTATCAACATTGAGGTCATCATGGACGAATGTATAAGAGCGCTCGTTCTTACACTTCATGTGCGCTGATGCTGAGGTAGCGGTCATTTGGATTAAAATAGTGACTTCTCGTCCTTGACTTGGGGATGTAAATTACAAGTACTTCAGAAGTTGGAGTGGGTTCGCCTGATGGCGAGGAACACTGATAAAAGGGAAGATATAATACCCCGCACAAATCAGTCCAGTGCACTAGAAGTAGCACGTGTACGGACTACGCTTGACTTCAAAGAAAGTGAACGTTAAAAGAACGTCTGTCTGTCATTCTTTCTCCTAGTGGCTTGACCTGTGTACAACTACTCCCCATTGATTCAGTGCCGAAGGATAATATATCGCAAATTTGACCATCTTTCTCAGGTCACATTCGGTTCACAAGTGCCACTCTCACTCTCCATTATCACCAGTTCACTGTCCCTCCTTTACTGAAGTTTAAAATTCGAACAATTCCTCCCACAGTTATATAAGTAGCAATGAATCAAAATCATATGTGAGACATTCACAATATGGAAAATTCAACAGTTCATTTTCATGAAACAAATGATAATCAAGATCCCACCTGAGACATTCACAAAACTGGAAACCATACAGATTCATTTTTTCACGAGGAATGAACACATAAAATAATGTAAGAACCACAAGACAGATATTCGTCTGTCTCATACATCCTCAATTCTATTCATAAGCCTGAACGTAAAGTCTTTCCTCTCCTGCCGTCATGCAACAGTGGGTTTAGACATGGGTTGAAAACCTTACCTGTTTTGCACATATAATCCTTGCACTAGGTTCGTTAACGAATGTATTAGGTCCTTTCCTCAGAAAGCATTTGCAAATCACTGAACGTAATATTTAACCTACAGCAATGGGTACCATGCTGGGCTTGGGTGCAAAGGTCTGCAAAACATGCAGCATATATTTCAGCTTTCCCTTTTTACATATGAGCAAAGTTACAAGAAATAAAGCATTGCAATCTCTCTCTCTCTCTCTCTCTCTCTCTCTCTCTCTCTCTCTCTCTCTCTCTCTCTCTCTCTCTCTCTCTCTTCTCTCTCTCTCTCTCTCATAGCATTTTCAGGAGATACTGTATAGCTGGAGAGTCACATTGATTAAGTGCACAAGGGTGGTCAGAGCCCAACTCATAGGACAGTCTTCATAGCATAAGAAGAGTGCAGAAAAGGTGCCCGACATGTACAACAACAGTATAGGGAGTGCTAGCATCAAGGAGGAATGGTTACACAGCTATCTGATTCCATTGCCGAAGCCTGACAAAGACCACAAAAAAAATTCAGGGATATCGAATTATAACCATGCAGAATACAATAGGCAAGCTGCTGGAGAAGGTAATTGCCAGGAAAATATCAAGCCAACTAGAGAGGCAAGGTGTTTTCCCACCTACCCTGGGTGGGTACCGTCCAAAAAGAGAAACCTGGACCAATGCAGCAGTCTTTGCCCATGATGTCTATGAAGGTTTCCACTCAGGCACTGAAACCGTTGCTGCAGCGATTGATCTTGAGGACGCATACAACAGAGTACCACTGGATTTTTTAATGTTTCAGCTTCTTGAACTAAACGTAAGTCCATTCCTCCTTAGTTGGATCGCTGCAGCCCTCTTCCAACGGAAAGTAGTTTTTAGATGTGGCAGTTGGACTTCGGAACCAACAACAATATATCCTGGCCTACCACAGGGATCACCATTATCTCCGGTACTGTTCAACGCCTACACAGTGAGAATCACCAGTGAGCAGATCACTGGACCTGGCAGGACATTGTCATATGCCGATGATGTTTTAGTGTATCGTCAGGGTAAGGATAGAGAGGAGGTTGCTGTGGAACTACAAACCGAACTCAATCGCATAAGTACTTGGTGTGATGAAGCTGGGGCAATGGTCAACCCAACAAAGGCAACAGTGACTTGGTTCTCGTTGAATAATCATATTGTCAACACTCCAACACCAACTGTAATGCTGTGTTCAGAGACGGTGGAAAGAACGCAGGCAATGAATTACCTGGGGATACGGTTTGATCGAAGCCTTGCTTATAATGTGCACATAGACCAGGTATTAACAAAGGCCAAGCGGGGTTTGGCAGCGATGTGGGTGATGGCGGCAGCAAACTGTGAGCAGCGCCATCTATGTCTTCTGTACGAGGGGCTGGTCATGTCTGTTTTGGAGTATGCAATGGCAATCCTGACTCTCAGCCATAAGCAGATAGAAAGGATGGAAAGGATACAGAATGAAGCTATGCGCATTATTCTTGATGTACAAGAGATACAGCATGCAGGGCGATACGCTACCTTCTTGATTTTCCAACCATTGAAGAGAGAATACAAGTTTGCAGGGCACGCGCCTACCTCAGAATTAACGCAAACACACAACATCCACTGCATAGTGAAATTAGGAAGGTGAAGGGCAGCAGGTTAAAAAGAGGACGGTCGTGGATGGGTCAAGCCGAAGACATTCTTCAACAGGTGTGTTCACTTGAGGACTTACAACCTGGCGAGGAGTGGGTGCAAGTGCCAACAGACTTCTGCACATCCTTTCAGTTTGCATCCAACTAGATAGAAAATGCAGACAAGAAAATCCGGCTGCTGTTGAGGCTGAAGTACAAGCGTTGATTTTCGAGAATTCGCTAGACGGTGACGCGGTCATCTACACAGATGGGTCGGTCGTCCGACATGTAGAAGCTCATGGGCCTTTACAGCTCGGGGCCGGAGGGAGAATTGTGAAGGAGGACTCTGGTGCTTTCACTGAAACCACAAGTAGCCTGACCATGGAAGTCATGGCAGTAAGTAAAGCAATAACATGGCTCGAGACACAGACATTCACTAGGGCATGTTTCCTTAGCGACTCAATGAACATGATCAAGAGGATAGAGGAGGGGTCGATCCGAAGAGAATGGTTGCTGCCTCTGAAGCGGTCTCGGCTGGCAAAGATTAGTTTCATCTTCGTGCCAGGTCATGCGGGAGTACAAGGAAATGAGCGGGCTGACAAGCTCGCAGGTGAGGCTACTGTGGAGGGCGGACGCGCCATGGACCAGGCTGACATTCTGAATGCTCTACGAGAAGTAGAGGGGGAAATTTTAGGGTTTCCAGGATGGAGATTATATCAAGATCGCGTTAATACAAGAACCGATTACTTGATATTGTTTTTCCTTTCATACTGTACGGTTCTGTACTTCTCACCCTTCTAAAATTCATTTTATAAAGTAACTAGACCCACAAATCACGTTTTATGTGAACGTAGACTTGTTTTCGTATGTGCTATTAAATTTACCTTCCATTATTACGTATACTGTGTAGGGGCGGGCGCGGGATTTTTAGGTAGGAAATACGAAAGGGGGGAATGACGTTCTGAAAATATAGTGAAGGGGACATGGGCCAAAAAGGTTGAGAACCACTGCACTCTCTAGTATACCTGAAAGTGTCTAGGTATACTCTTCTCAGGTTTTCTCATTGTGTGTCCTATCCAGTGCCAGCGTTTGTTCTCCACCCTCTTGTTTCACGAGGATGTTTTAGTTTTCTCCATGAGCTCTACATTGGTGACTCCGTCATACCATTTTATTACCACTATTCTGCGCAGACACCGTTTAATGAAAACTGCGGTTGTATGTCCAACGATTGCTTGAAAGAGGCTAATGAAACTAGAACACTATATACAACAATAAAAGAGAGACAAAAAGCTGTCTTTAGTCACGTGATGAGAAGACATGGATTGGAGAACATCGTGACAACTGGAAAGATCCAGGGGAAGAGAGGGGCAGAGGCAGACCAAGAGAAATGATGCTGGACGGATTGAGACGGTGGCATGGAGGAATATCATCAGCAGAGTTGATCCAGAACACCAAAGGTCGAGATCTGTGGAGAGCTATGAACGCCTACGCCAGCCGGCAGAGCACTTGATGATGATGATGATGATGCATGTGTGTATTATAGTGACTGTCGCTTCCATCGATGATGAACTGTTTCGGCCGTTGCTTGTGTATGTTTGCCTGTGCTTGCTGTTTGTATGTCGAGACTGCTGTCTGTTCCATTTATCACACGGGCCAATGAGGAGCATTTTGTGTGATATTCACTTGCACAGGAACGCAGCATTTTGGGGTGACCCTTTGTCGTGAATTAGATCCCTGACTAAGGA
>JACEFZ010017313.1:0-70162 GCA_014155875.1 Cepaea nemoralis | reverse complement strand
GGAAAGGGAAAAAAATTATAATGTGGGTGTTGACTCCCCTCACTCCAGGGACGACACTTTAAAGGAAGACACGACAGGGATATGTAGTCTGTACTTAGGTAGTGTTCAAACAGGATTGCTAATGTATGTATCATGATTGGTGGTATCTTTGATTTCTTGTGGAAGATTGTTTTATATAAGTCTATCCTAGGTTTAGGGACATGAAGTATATTTAGTCGCTCGCTATGTCTTGCGTTATATTTAAACAATGGTCAAAGGTAGCTTGGAGCATTTTGAAATAGGATTTTGTGAATTTGTTTGGCCTTGTTAAAAAGTAGTCGTTTGTGGAGTGGCAGTAGCCGAAGACGTTTATGAAGGTTAGAATTGTCGGTAAGCTTTTCTCCATTAATTAAACGCACTGCCCTTTTCTGGAGTGAATATAGGCGTTTTGTTATTGATTTGGAGCATCCATCCTAGATTGTTGAGCAATAATCAATATGTGTTTGTATATGGGAAGTATAGTAATATCTTTCTTGTGATTTCGTCAAGGAAATTTTTAATTTTGGCAAGTTGGTATACATTTTTGGCTACTTGTTTAACGAGACCATGAACATGTGCGTTAAAGATTAGATTTTGATCTATGATAAGACCCAGTGCCTTTTGCTCGGTTACACTTTCTATAGGCATGCTACCAATGTGCAGCTGTAGAGTTCTCTGCAAGTTTAGCGTGTGAAGTCTTTGCCTGGTTCCTATTAACATACATTTTGATTTAGAAACGTTAATTTGCATGCGGTTTGTATGACTACACTATTTATTTCCTGTAATGATAATTTTAGTACATAACGATCAATAGCATTTGTATATACTGTGCAGTCATCTGCAAATAGATCGCAGGACGACGACAGATATAAAGGAAGATCGTTTATATAAATGGCAAAAAAAAGAGGGCCCAGAATAGATCCCTGAGGCACTCCAATATTAATGGTAATGGCTTGAGATAAAGATTTATTGTGTGATACTACTTGTTTTCTCTCTAATAAAAATTATTTTATTAATGTAACTGTATTAAAGCTTACTTTCATTGTTTCTAGTTTTTTAATTAGAATATTATGATCTATCATATCGAATGCTTTTCTAAAGTCTATAAAATGGAAACAAATAGATATTTTAAACTCCTGCGAGAAAAAATGTACTGAACATCACAACGTTGCACATACCTTACAAGGAGATCCACGTGTCACAAAATACAGGTGAAAAATCCGAAATCAGAAGCACTCAATAAATATAAAAAATGAATAGTAAAATAAAATAAGATAAAATACACACGAACGCGTACAAAACGACACACAGACGTTTCGATTCTCAGAATCTTTGTCAATGACAACACAGATAGTTAACGGCAAACAACAACAAAACACAAACACACGACCTATCACTTATGATGCACAAACTGATATTTACATGTGAGGCAGAAAAGGTGACTTGGCCATGTGCGAAGACGCTTGTGGCGCAGAATTGAAAATGGGTTGCCAAAAAGGATTTAAGTAGCCAAAAATATGTGAACAGTCTGCTATGAAAATATAGAAATGTGGCGACAATTAAGTCTAGATATCAGGGTGGGGGGGGGGGGCAGCACGGTAATAGGTAGTGTAAACAATTGGGGAAGATGCCACAGTTATACTGTAGCGTCCACGACAGTATTAATTCCTGCTGGGTGGATGCATCCCAGATTGTTGATTAGCTGGCATTCAATTTTTAGTCTGACGCTGCTATTGGAGAAGCAGGGTTTTAATGCGGTGACACATGCATCGTCGGCTCCATTATGGTTGGAGGAATTGAAATGGTTGGGGACAGGTTTGTCAGCGCTACAAAGATTCCATCCCATATTCCCAGCTACTCCGCCTTCGTCGTATCTGTCAGGACGATAATGACTTCCTCGAGAGAGCCCACGAAATGCTGGACTTTTTCCGCAGACGGTCCTACCCAGAGGACGTCTTGTCGACAGCTTTCTGTCGCATAACCCAGGTCTCGCGGGAAATGTCCCTCGCCAAGCATACGCGACCTCAGAACAATGAACCCAAGCTTATCCTCACCTTCCATCCACTGGCCTATGCCATCAAGCACATTTTCCTGAGACATTGGTCCATCTTGGAATCCGATCCTACCACTCGTGAGGTATTCTCAAATGGCCCCAGGGTAATTTTCAGCCGTAACCAGAGCCTCAGAGACCACCTTGTGCATAGTCGCCTCCCCACGGTTACTTCATCCGTGGGCACCTTCGAATGCCATCGTAGGAACTGTCTGACATGCCCATACGTTGTTCAGACACCAGAAATTGCATTTCCCCGAGGCACCTTCACCTTGAAAGATTCTTTCACCTGCACATCCCGCAATCTGATTTATGTTATCATCTGCAAACGATGTGACATGAAATACATTGGCCAAACGGGCAGACGTCTTGCTGATCGTTTTAGAGAACACCTCAGAGACATCAATCAGGGCGCTGACAAACCTGTCCCCAACCATTTCAATTCCTCCAACCATAATGGAGCCGACGATGCATGTGTCACCGCATTAAAACCCTGCTTCTCCAATAGCTGCGTCAGACTTAAAAATTGAGTGCCAGCTAATCAACAATCTGGGATGCATCCACCCAGCAGGAATTAATACTGTCGTGGACGCTACAGTATAACTGTGGCATCTTCCCCAATTGTTTACACTACCTATTACCGTGTTGTTCCCCCCCCCCCCCCCCCCACCTGATATCTAGACTTAATTGTCCCCACATTTCTATATTTTCATAGCAGACTGTTCACATATTTTTGGCTACTCAAATCCTTTTTGGCAACCCATTTTCAATTCTGCGCCACAAGCGTCTTCGCAGCTGGCCAAGTCACCTTTTCTGCCTCACATGTAAATATCAGGTTGTGCATCATAAGTGATAGGTCGTGTGTTTGTGTTTTGTCGTTGTTTGTCGTTAACTATCTGTGTTGTCATTGACAAAGATTCTGAGAATCGAAACGTCTGTGTGTCGTATTGTACGCGTTCGTGTGTATTTTATCTTATTTTATTTTATTATTCATTTTTTATATTTATTGCGTGCTTCTGATGTCGGATTTTTCACCTGTATTTCGTGACACGTGGATCTCCTTGTAAGGTATGTGCAACGTTGTGATGTTCAGTACATTTTTTCTCGCAGGAGTTTAAAATACCTATTTGTTTCCATTTCATATTGTTATATCCTGCTGCAGCCGCTGCTTTTTCTTTCTATTCCATAAAGTCTATAAACACCGCTTCACATAGAGTGTTGTTGTTAATATTTTGATGCTAGTTTTCTAGTTTTCTATCATGTTTGTTGGGGCCGTATGACAAGAATATTTTGGCCGAAATCCTGACTGACTGTCAACTATTAGTTTGTGGCGTACTAAGTGCTCTAGTGTTGTTTTGTGGATGTGTTTTTCTAGTGGTTTGGATAGTGAGGATAATATGGAAATTGGCCTATAATTACTCATGAGACTCGGCATGGCAGTATTTAAAGCAGTAGCCTTGCTAGAGACACAGATTGCAACCCGACATTGTAGTAATTAGCTGGAGACACAGATTTCTAACCGACATGACAGTAATTAAAATATTAGCTTCGTTGGAGACACAGATTGTAACTCGACATGACAGTAACTAAAGCAGTAACGTGGATGGAGACACAGATTGTAACCCGACATGGCAGTAACTAAAGCAGTAGCCTAATCGGAAACAGATAGTATCCCGACATGGCAGTAACTAAAGCAGTAGCCTGGATGGAGACACAGATTGTAACCTGACATGGCAGTAACTAAAGCAGTAGCCTAATCGGAAACACAGATAGTATCCCGACATGACAGTAACTAAAGCAGTAGCCTGACTGGAGACATAGATTGTAACCCGACATGGCAGTAACTAAAGCAGTAGCTGAATTATAATCAGGACTGTTATTGTTGGCTTGATATTTCTCCGTGTCGCAACGTGTTCCTCCTGTATATGGTGGTGTCGATGTGAAGCAGACAAAGAGGGAGAGTGCCCGTCTAAGGACTTCATATATGGGAATTCCCATAGACCCTGTTATTCCTGCTGTATATCGTTAACATAGTCTGTTTCGTCTTCTGGTTCCATTTGGCCTGTACTCCATTGCTTGTTGTGGCATACTGTCAGCTGGTAGCCTAGTTATGTGACCTGTACACCATTGCTTGTTGTGGCATACTGTCAGCTGGTAGCCTAGTTATGTGGCCTGTACACCATTGCTTGTTGTGGCATACTGTCAGCTGGTAGCCTAGTTATGTGGCCTGTACACCATTGCTTGTTGTGGCATACTGTCAGTTGGTAGCCTAGTTATGTGGCCTGTACTCCATTGCTTGTTGTGGCATACTGTCAGCTGGTAGCCTAGTTATGTGGCCTGTACTCCATTGCTTGTTGTGGCATACTGTCAGCTGGTAGCCTAGTTATGTGGCCTGTACATCATTGCTTGTTGTGGCATACTGTCAGCTGGTAGCCTAGTTATGTGGCCTGTACATCATTGCTTGTTGTGGCATACTGTCAGCTGGTAGCTTTGTTATGTGGCCTGTACATCATTGCTTGTTGTGGCATACTGTCAGCTGATAGCCTAGTTATGTGGCAAAGCCCTTTACTGTTACCCATTAAAATCTAGCGCTTATATAACCCCATCTTTAGTCCTGATTTCATCATTTCCGATTTTGTCCTCGCTTCTTGATACAATGAGTGGTCTTTTCGAGAATCTCATTGTCATTGCTGTAATTGTGCTTTCCTCGTCTTTCCTTTTTTTTTTCGTCGTTCAGACTTGAGATTAGTAACATGATGTTGGTAAAATAATGATGTTGTATAATTGTGTTTTTTTTTCTTTTCTTTTCTTTTCTTGTTTGTGGGTTTCTTTGTTTGTTTGATTTTCTGTATCTACCAACACGTGTTTGTTCTTTAGTTATAGTGCAGCTTGTTCAATGGGTGGGTTTGCCTTATTAGATATCTTTTTATCAGATCTTGTCTGCTGGTTTTTTCACACACCATCCATTAATTCACTGCTGATATATGGAACATTCACCTATAAGTAGATCTGAAGCAGTGAGCTCACAATTACAATGGCCAGTCTTGACTCACAATGTAGCTCTCTGTCCTACCCTAATGAACTTGTAGACGTTCTGAACGCTTACACTCAGAGGTAAGAGTTAGAGCATCAAGACAGTCTGCGATATAATATGTCTAACTGTAGTGTCACGCCAAGTGGCGGAGATTGTTGTAGATTCTTTGCCGAATACTGTCAATGCACTAGTGTGACGTATCTGTCCTGCACATTACTCCTTTCCATCACATTCACTAGTTACAAATTATTAGGTACACGCGTGTACCCGCCAAACAATATAATAAATTCATGTATCTAACAATGCAGAATTGCAGATAATTTTTCAGACCTATCATTCTTTCAGTAAACTAATATGGTATACATTAGTATACAATGAGAAGAGCGCTGTATGGATTAACATAAGATATTGAAAGTCAAATATAAATATTGTTTTACTGCACAGTACTAGAGACCTTCCATGAAAATAGGCATGAAAATGTTATAAGTATTTAAATAAGAAAACTAAATAAATAAATAAATAACCACCGTTTTAATCATATAATTAAATAGCTATTGTTATCTCCCTTTGCGGGAATTAATAAGCATTTAGATTATTTTTGTTTCCCCTCATTGCCTCTTTTCCTGTAGTATACTGTTTTCAAACTTTAATTTAATAACATGCACATTATTGCGGAAACAGACATAAATCAAATCAAATCAAATCAAATCAACTTTATTTTCAAAGGGTAACAAATTGGGCACGCAGGCCCGCCTTACATTCGGCCCTTCCAATCACTCGTCTTTCGTTCATCAAGAGCATTATACATTTACATAGGAAGAAAGATAAACATTGTGAAATGAATGTTATAAACATAATCAAATCAAATTACCATGTTATGAGGCCCATTTCCCATCTACCCATACATCACCCCACCCACACACACACACCCAGGGACACATACATACCCCACCAACCAACCCATCCTCCTCCCGCACATCCCCCACCCACACACACTGCCCTCACCAGTTCCCCCAACCAAAACACATTCGCCACCCACAAACATTCCCCACCAACCCACACATCCCACGCCCACCCACATACACATCCTAACCCACACATCCTCTCCCCCACCCACACCTCCAACCACCCATCCCCCAGCCACATCTCCATCGACCACATATTCCCCACCCACGCACACACGTCCCCCACCAACACACACATCGCACATCCACTCACACATCCCCAAACCATACACACACATTCCCACCAACTGACATCTCCCTACCCCGACACACACACACACACACACACAGCTTCCTAACCAGCTATACATCCCCAATCCACTCACGCACACCCCACCACCCACACGTATATCCTCCACCCACCCACACATGCCCTAACCCAATCCCCCACCACACACACCCCCACCCGCACATCACATACATCCTCTACCACGCAATATTCCCAACCCACACACCGCACACATATCCCTCACCAACACATCCCACACCCACATACCACCAATGCATACCCACCTACACACCACAAACAATATCCCCCACCCATATACCACACAATATTCCCACCCACACCCACACAGATATCCTGACCCATCCACCCCACATACCTCCACCTACACACACATACCCCACCCACACAATATCCCCAACCAACATACCACGCACCTCTACCCACCCACACATGCATTTCCCACCCATCCACCAACACACACTCACGTCACGCACACATCCTCCACTACGCACCCACACACCCCCACCCACCCCCAACCAAACATCTCTCGATCACAATACCCCTACCCACACAATCCTCCACCCACTCATGCATCCAACCCCAACACATACACATCCCTCACCCACCTACACATCTCAAAGCCACTCATACACCTGCACCCACACATTCTCCATCCACGCTCACACTCCCACTCACACCCCCCACCACCCACACATACTTCTCCCAACCACCGCACACCCCATACTCACCCACACATATCCCCCACCCATACACACATTCCCCGCAGCCATCACACACATCCCCCACACCACACATTATCCCCCACCCACACACACATCCTCACCCATACCACCACAAACATGCCTCCCATCGACACACCATGCATAAAACCCCCAACCAACACACCGCACACATATCCCAAACCCACACACCATACAATTCTCCACACCCGCCCTTACATCCCCAATCCACCCACACAATCCCCTACCCACACAACCCCGCCACCCACACATACTTCCCCAAACCATCCACACATCTCCACCCACCCACACATATCCCCCACCCAAACACACATACCCCGCACTTGTCCCATACACATATCCTCCATCCATACACACATCCCCCACACCCATTCCCACAACCCTACTTTCACCCCCACACATCCATCCACACATCCCACCAAAACCCACACATATCACTACCCACCAACACCCACACACCCAAACCCATCTAAACGCATACCCCACCCACATTCCCCCACCCACACATCCCAACCCACACATATCCCCACACTCACACACATCCTCCACACACACTCACACATCCTCATATCTAGACACATACAAAATGCCTCACGTGAGCATTGAAACTAGTATGAACAAACTCCCACACTTTACTCACACACATACACTGACAATTGTCGTGAGCGGCCTCATAAAAATGTTAAACATGGAGAAAAATGTGTACATAAACAGTGTGTGAAGTAAAAGTAATGATGCTCTCTCTCTCTCTCTCTCTCACACACACACACACACACACACACACACACACACACACACACACACACACACACACACACACACACATTCATTCTCACGCTCACTCATTCAGTCTTTCACTCAAACTACAGTAATGTACATGAGTTTACATTATACATGATAAAATCAAATGGTATTTAACTGATAATATGACAGATGAGAATACTCAAACATATGGATTCGCGTGTTACATAACATGCGTATTACATGACATGCATCTGTTCAGCTCTCTCTCTCTCTCTCTCTCTCTCTCTCTCTCTCTCTCTCTCTCTCTCTCTCTCTCTCTGTATTCTTTCATATATACACACTCACACGCATGCGCGAGCTCCCACACGCACACTAACACATCAACTCTCCTACTGTCTCACTCTCTCTCTCTCTCGTTCGCTCTCTCTCTCTCTCTCTCTCTCTCTCTCTCTCTCTCTCTCTCTCTCTCTCTCACACACACTCACTATTTCCCCCATTCATTCACTCTGTCAATCTTCATTCACTTTACCTCTAACTCTCTTACTCTCTCTCTCTCTCTCTCTCTCACTCATACACAGACAGACACACACCCTTACGCTATCACTCAATGTTTCACTTAGTCTAGCGCACTCACTCACTCTTTTACTCTCTCTCTCACTCACTCACACACACACACACACACTAACACTCATTCACTCACTCACACACACTCACTCTCTCACGCATTCACTTCTCACTCATTCACTCACTTACTCTCTCACACACAATCGTTCACACACACACACACACTCACTCTCTCAACCACACTCTCTCAACTACACTCTCTCACACATACACATGAATGCACGCACGCACACACTCCCTCACTCACTCTCACACATACACGTACGAATGCATGCACTGACACATTCCCTCACCATTTCTCGCTCAATCACTCTCTCCACACACACGCATGCACGTGCGCACACACACATTCACTCTCTCACTCTCTCTGACACCTGCCACATAACGGAACACGCACCACCAAGTATAAAGAAGAGACCTTACTGGATTTTCCCAGACAGTCACAAAACTGGACGACAAATATGAGAAACCAAGGAAAGGAAAACAACGTCTTGGACGGCAACAGGATACGCTGTGAATTCGTGGATTCGAAAGGATGTGTTTATAAAAGGCTCCGTGTGAAGGTGACACCTGGAGGCGGTAATTTCGTGATGAAGCAGCTGGGAGTCCGGAGAGGAATGTATTAAAGACAACACAACAGTAGAAAGACCGGGTGCGGATACCTAGACTTTTATTTAATCAGTTGAACTGAGGATTTGGATAATTAGGCCTCAAGGGCAGCGAGCTGGACTCGGAGCTCGTAGGTAGATGTTATTTAAGTGAGCGCCGATCCTGCGTATGGGGATCAGCTCACGTTTCTACAAGAGTTATATCCTTTGTCCTGCGGCGGAATAAACGTACGTCTGAAAATCGTTTGCTCGACTTGAGTCTGCCATATGTTCATGATCCGGTTGGTAAGATAGAACATAGAACATGTTTTGTTGTTCTGATCTGTTTTTGACGAGTTCAATTTGAGTTGCTTTGAGTCTACGGTCCCGTTGGATTTAGAAGACAGGCACTTCGAGACACGTGGGGGTCGTCTCTGGACTGTTTGTTTGTCAACACAGATTCCCCGCCGGTTTCCATAGCTGAACATAAAAGAAATTACGCGTCAGCGGCACATTCCACACCGTGCTACACAGAAAGAAAGAAGGAGCACATGAAAAATCCACGTCATCAAAATGACGGAACAACAGCCAAAATAAATGAAGTGAAAAAGCATTTTGTGATAAAGTAATAACAACAGGTGAAATTAAAACATGATAAAAACTGTAAGTACGTACAAAATTAATACATAATAACTCAATCATGTTCAAGAAGTGCGATCTATTAATCATATCAAGTTTGCACCAGATGCGCAAAAACATTCCACCTTATTGAACACACCACAGCGATATGAAATATTAGAAACAACGAACATTTAGTAATAGTGTAACTTATTTAAGAACATTATTTATTTAAAGAATATACAGTTACAACTACAAGTCTACGTGAGAAAAGAAGATGGTGGTTACATAAGAGATATACGAAACAATCGACACCATGGTCGACATTGAAAGGAATTATGTCGATGTGAGTAGGCAGTGAGATCTGAAGAAACACTGCGCTGCCACAATTCTACACCACAGTAAGATATTATACTATAGCACAACGATTGACAATTTGTATTCATGAATCTATGATCGATTGGAACTGCTCGAAAGTGTTGCATTATGTTGAGCAATTTGCTGAATCTATGAAGTTCATTACAGGCTCAGACATTTGTCACAATTTTATCAGATTTATCGGTGGACTGATACGAACATGATGGGGTGTACTGCCGGCGCACAGTTATAGTTACGTGGTTGGAAAGACATTCGCTAATTCTGTGAACATTACAGAAAATTTTGACTTGTTTGTTCAGAACGCCAAAGCATTTAACTACCTACATTTGTGGGACATGTACATCATACGTTCATTATATCTGCTGCCGACACTACTTCATGTCTGAATTATCGGCGCATAAGTGAGTTAGGACATATTACGACATTTTATATGCACACTTCGTTATGTGTCAAGATGGATAGCACGTACACCACGGACACTCGTCTCCACCATAATTGACAAAGAAGATGTTACGTTATTTGGACGTTGCACATATCTGAACATATTTACAACTGGACGTTACATACATCAACGCATAATGACAACCAGGTCAGTGTACACATATTTATTACGTCATTGAGGACATTACATTATTCACATACCGGACACTTCATCACACGTCAGGACGACACGCACACGTACACTAGGACATATTATTGTTGAAATTGTCGAGGATTTTTCTACTGATCGAGGCAATAGATTCATATTAACTATGATTGATCTTTGTACTCGTTGGCCAGAGGCTATTCCTTTAAAGTGTATCACGAGTAGATCCATTCTAGATTCATTGTTGATAATTATTAGCAGAATAGGATTTCCTAGCTGCATATTATCAGATAGAGGTAGTCAGTTTATATCAACGGCTACTCAAGAGGCAATGAAGATACTTGGGATTCCACAGGTGTTTAGTTCACCTTGGCACCCGATGACAAATGGTGTGAATGAGAACTACAACGGAGTTCTTAAACTAACTCTGGCGAAAGTTGCTGCGGAAAGGCCCAAAGATTGGGATATGTTATTACCAGCGGTACTATTTGCATACCGAGAGGTACCACAATTTAGTACAGGGTTTTCTCCATTCGAATTGGTATATGGAGCAAATCCAAGAGGTTCATTATTAATATATAATGACTTACTCACAAAGAAAACATATGATCATCCGAAAAGAGATGCATATGAAATGGTGACACAATTAAGAGACAAAATTATCACAGCTTGTCAGATTGCAAAATCTGCACTAGATAAAGCTGGAGAAAGATACAGACAATATGGTAATAGGAACGCCAAGACAATAGTCTTGAAAGAAGAAGAAGAGGTTTGGTTATTGTTACCTGATCCTCGAGATTGTCTTTTTACTTCATGGCAAGGTCCATTTAAGGTAATTAAGAAAATTAGCGATGTAGATTATCGTATTGATGTCAATGGCAAACATAAAATTTTTCATATTAATATGTTGAAGCCATATATTCCACGTGAGGATAACTCAGGTCAAGTGACACAACAAATTCCTCATAGGATAGCAACTGCTTGTTGGGTAATTAATGAGCAACAAGAAGATGCTATAAAACAACAAATTCCAACACCTATAGTGAATAGCGACAGTAATTGGCAAGCGATATAGATAAGAAAAGATTTATCAGTACAAGATAGAGAAAAGCTTAATACTGCAATAAAGAAATATTGTTCAATTTTTTTCAGATAAACCGGGGCAGACATCACAGATTAAACATAAGATAACTTTATTATCAAATATCCCAGTTAAAGTGAAACCATATCCTATTCCAATACATTATTTGGAAAAAGTTACTACAGAAATTTCAGATCTAGATAAAACTGGAATTATTAAAAAAATCAATTTCAAATTACTGTTCACCAGTTGTAATTGTTAAGAAAAAAGATGGGTCATTACGTTTATGCGTTGATTATAGGAAAGTTAATGAATTAACTTTACTAGATGCAGAACCTATGCCAAATATCGATGAGTTAATTGAAACCATGGCAAACTCGAAACTATTTGCGAAAATTGACCTTACAAAAGGATATTGGCAAATTCCAATGGAGGAAGATTCAAAGCATATTACAGCTTTTAGCACGCCGTTGGGTTTATATGAATGGGCATATCTTCCATTTGGTTTACAAAATGCACCAAGTACATTCATGAGAATGATGAGAAGATTACTTCATGGAATTACCAACGTAACAACTTATATGGATGATATTTGTATTCATACTTGTGATATTGACACACATGTTAAAATTCTAAAACAAGTATTCCAGAGAATACAAGAACATGGGTTGAAAGCTAAACCAAGTAAAATTGAGATAGGGTGTACTGAGATACAATTTCTAGGTCATAGAATCTCTAACGGATTTAGGAAAACAGATCCATTAGATGTGACAAAGATTCTCAATATCAAACCTCCAACATCCAAGAAGGAGCTTAGGAGTGTATTAGGGTTGATTAATTATTATCAAAAGTTTATCCCTAATTTCGCACATATGACAGCAACATTCTTGGAACTTTTAAAGAAAGGTCAACCAACAAAGATAGTTTGGACAGAGGATCATAAGAAGTTATTACAACAAATAAAGACTCTATTTAGTACATATCCTATTTTTAAATTACCTGACATTTCAAAAGACTTTGTTTTACAAACGGATGCTAGTCTACATGCTATTTCAGCTGTATTACTTCAACTACATGAAGGGAAACTACATCCTATTCTTTACTTCAGTAAGAAGCTATCTGAAACTCAGAGAAACTATGTTGTTACTGAACTAGAGGCTCTAGCTTTAATTGAAAGTATTGAGAAATTCTCTAGATACTTACTAGGTAGGAAATTTCTGGTTCTTTCGGATAACAAACGTTTGCAAATTTTCAAATCGGGTCATCCGAAGAATTCTAGAATACATAGATGGTCATTACTATTACAAGACTATGAATTTGACATCTGTCACATTCCTGGAAAGGATAATAATCTTGCTGACATTCTCAGTCGATTATAGTTGAATAGAAAGGCAGATCTTTGTTATAAGTTAATTAGTTATATGTTAATGTTCTGTTCTTTCATAAGTTAGTAAGAAATTTGATAATGATATATTCAGATAGCGCCGAGTTGAGGGAGCAATGCTATAAGAATCAACTAAATATTAATTATTATTATTATTAGGATTGCAAATAGAATTTAGTCAATTAAGTACATATGTTACCGATCTTCCATTGACAGCGTGAGTGAAGGCAATACTCGGAATAAGAACTTCACAAGAGACGCGTGATTGGAACATTCATCGTGCATTCAATGGCCAAGCCAAGTATTTTGTTTTGTATTATGACACGAACTTGGAACAGTTATTCATTAATTGATTGTTGAATTCAAATAATTAGAATTATTAAGAAGTGATTGTAAATTGGTATTAGTATAAATATTTACTTCTATGATATCAATTATTTACTTGCAGTAACAATGTTGTTAGATTAATTAATATTATATTAGATGGATTAAGCTGCACAGAAGGAGCAAAAGAATAGATACAATCAAGCGACATTCTTAAAATATCCACAGGAAAAGGATCAATAGATTCTCAAGGCGGAAAGTGTATAAGCCACCCTACCCATGGAGAAAAATTTCAGGAAAAGAAATAGATGTATGGTACCAAACAAGGACAACAAAGATCAACTACAACAAAAATGGTTACATGGAAAACTTCATTATTACCCTCGTCCTAAACTCATGGTAATACCTAGAGTTAGGACACACTTGTCTATTATGACAAGGTAGGGACTAATATGTTTATTAGTTGGTCTGATTGCCCATGATCAGCCACACGACGTCCAACGGAGGGTTTGGACAGGTGGGCGTGCCCGTTATGTAGCTTTATTGTTTTTTAAGGGTAGATAAGGGGGTAAAACCAAGTGCTATTCAGTTGTAGTTAAAATTGTTGTGATAGTCGTACAGATATACAGATTGTCATGATTTCACTGTGTATCAACCAGATAATGACAATACAGACGGTCATATTCATGGCCTGTGTGCAAAGCTACATTTGTTTTTTAACCGGGACAGAAAAACAATAAAGTCGGAATGCACAGCTGCAGTTGTTTACCAGTTAGATCAAAGACACCGCTAACCTTGAGAAGTCTCCAACATCAAACAGGAAAATCGTCTTTGACAGTCCCCACAAGAGGGAAAATTGTAGGCATATGTTGAAAAAAGGGGGAGATAATCTACTCTTGTGACATTGATTAAACCCAAGGGAGAGAATTTATTCAGAAATGGATAATCTGCCCTTGAACCACTTTTGTTAACATCAAAAAGTCACATGACCAATTCCAGGCCTTTGCCAAAAACACGATTTGAGGACAACTAATGTGACTTTGACAGCTGATGTGTGCAGAAGTGAAAATTGGCTTGATCCGTGTGAATAGAATCGCCTGTGTTGGTTTTATGTAACCCATGTCTTTATGGATGGCGTATTCAATTCAGGATTTGAGTCAGAATGGCATAAGGTATTTTAAAGATTGTGCTAGCTATAAATAATGTGGAGAAGCTTAGAAATATAGTTTAGAAAGAAGTTATAGATGTCATCCAGGAGTGATGCAGTTGTGCTTAAGGTATTGTAGAGAGTATATTTAAGCCTAGTTAATATAAGCAGTAGCCTCGGTAAAACTAGCTAGAGTAATGAATAGAATTAGCTCTGCTAGTGAGAATTGTGTAGTGGGGTGATATTGGGGAGGATTGGGGATGGGGAGAATGTACAATGATGGGATCTCCAGTGAGGTCTGCTGGGGGTCTACACTTTACATTTTGCTCTGTCCTGATCTTAACCCACTGCAGACAGGAGTGAAGAACTCCTATGCCCATGACAGAGTTGGTTCACTGTCATGTATCTGAGTGAGGCGGACACCCCCCCCCCCCAATGGAGGTCAGGGACAGTTGCTATCACCAAATGTGTTGTTCTCTCGTTGACAGGTTCCTTTAGGTCACTCAAGTCACTGAGAATGGAGACCTTGGTGCAGGCAGTTGGTCAACATCTTTTGCACTTAGCCCATGATAAAAAGGGTTTACGGGAACAAGCATAAGAGGGATTATCAAACGTCACACATTAACAGAATACAAGAAATTGTTTTCTCCGCACCATTTTGGAGGAAGACCAATCGTCAAATTAATGTTTCAAACATCACTTGGGAACAGAATAGTAGAAAGTGAATTTCTTTTACACCACCTGGGAAAAGACCAGTGGGCAGTATGTTTTACACGACAGGTGAACAAACAAAGAGATACAGTTATTCCCCATCACATGGGAATAAATCAGTATAAACTGATTAGGAAGTTAGTATAACAATGGTCTTGTGAACAGTAGACACTTGAGACAGGAAGTACATTTATTTCAAAAAAAAAACAGTATGTTCGTGTCCTCACTAGACAAGGGTGTTATAAGTATAAGAACAAATTAGACATATACTAACTGTGTGATCCAGACAGGATTTAGGGTCGGACTGTGACTAGTTCTTTTGAGTGATCAAACAGCCACCGGTGGAAATCTACATCTAGCAGGATGGACACATACCTGGGTGATGTCATCGTGGAATGAATGAGGATATGGCTGGGCTCTTCAGCTACCTGGTCTATGTCCGCACCCAATAGAAATATTCGACACACATTCTACACTTTACACACACACACTTCTCACACCTATACTCTTGGTTTAATAAATTAGTTTGTATCTATTTGTTAAAGCTTGAGTTGTGGAGTATGTTATGTTGGGGAAAAGTGAGAGGGGGCATGATACAAGGGTGAGTGAGAGTAAGAAAGAGGTGTTTGCAGACCGACGGAGTTTTGTGGACGGAGTCTGGTGGTTTCTCTAGGACAATAATATTGGGGTAATAAAAATGTAGTGTTGATTCCCCACACTCCAGGGACAACACGAAAGTAAGTAAGGAAGTCTTACGACATTTATTGGGGGCTCGTAAACGTGATCTTTGGACTGTGGGATCTCTCGTAAACGTGATCTTTGGATCGTGGGATCTCTCTTAAACGTGATCTTTGGACTGTGGGATCTCTCGTAAACGTGATCTTTGGATCGTGGGATCTCTCGCAGACGGGATCTTTTGACAGCGGGATCCTCTGAGAACGGGTTCTTTAGACACCGGATCTTTTGTTAAAAGACGGAGATATTGTTAGAGAGAGAATCCAGCTAGAGTGAATGTGGATAGGGGTTAGGATACATATCTTACCTGTTCACACTTCACACGTCTGCATAGGTCTGTGGTCCTGATTCTGCTCTTGTCACTGAGTGATTGTGTTGTGTGTGGTCTTAATTATTAGATTAACAGTGATTGTTCATTATATATATATATTCCTCTTGGAGATAATCTGCACCCTATCTGCTGACTTACCTGTCTGAAAAATGGCCACTCCTAAATTAACTGGGGCAGAACTAAGGGCAAAGGGGGAAGGAATGGGTTTGTCTGGTTCAGCTTTAACGGATTACATACAGGAAGTGGAGAGAGAGTATCGTCAAGCAGAAAGAGACGATCGGAAGGCCGAATTGGAATTGAGGAAGATGGAGTTAGAAACTAAGAGGATAGAAGCTGAGCAAGCCACTAGAAGGATGGAACTTGAAGCTGAGCAGGCAGCCAAGAAAATGGAACTTGAAGCTGAGCAGGCAGCCAAGAAACTTGAAGCTGAGCAAGCCACTAGAAGGATGGAACTTGAAGCTGAGCAAGCTGCTAGGAAACGGGAAGCAGAGCAGGAGGCTCAGAAAAGGGAGCACGAGTACAGGATGAGGGAACTTGAGTTGAAGAGACAATCTAATGGGGAAACTGAGGGTGCAGTTGGAGGTTCCTCAGTCCCAGGCTCAACTTCAGCAGGTGGACATAGTTACCATGCTATGAAGTTTCCTCTAGCAATCTACGAGGAGGACAAGGAGAAGATTGACCAGTACCTACAACGCTTCGAGGCCATGTCCGTGGCTATGGGTCTGGACCGTGACAAATGGAATCTCAAGCTATCCCAGGGATTACGCGGGACCGGCTACGAGGTTTATTCTCGCCTGCCACCAGGACATGAGAACAACTATGACGAATTGAAGACGGCTCTGCTGAAACGATTCGAGGTTACGTCACATACCTACCGAAAAAAATTTCGAGTAGCGAAACGAGAACCGGGAGAGTTGTTTGCCGCCTACGGTTTGCGTCTAAAATCCTATCTTCACAAGTGGATGGATTTGGCTGGGTTCGCACATGACTATGAGAGTCTGGAAGAACTCATGGTGGTCGACCAGCTGAAGAAGCAAATGTCAAAACCTCTCAGGACATTCCTGGGAGAACAAGGAGCGGAACGTATTGACCTCGTGACAAAATTAGCAAAACGGTTCGTAGAGGTACATGGGGAGGCCGGGGAAAACCTTCCCACCAACACCAAAAGTCAGGAGAAACATGACAAGAAGAAAGCCAAAAGCTCATGGAACAAAAAAGGGGGAACCTTATGTGCAAAAATCAGAGGATAGTTCAGAGAAGACGAAGGAGGGAAGCAAGAGCTCTTCGAGCTCTACACCAAAACGACAGTGGTCGGAGAAGTGGTGTTCAATTTGTAAGTCACCCACTCACAATACGAGGGACTGCAAATCGAAGGCTAAGAGCCCTCACTTCGCAGCATGTCAAGTGACTTCCAAGGAGGTTGTCACGGAAAATGCCAAAGTCAGCAAGAAGGCTCGCCATCAGGAGAGCTCACTCAAGTCCGGCACTAGAAAATCTAGGACAGGGAAATGGTGCAACCAATGCAAGTCAAACACGCACAATGCTATTGACTGCAGGGGAAAGTCAGGAGACTCTAAATTCATCGTGTGCCCCGGGAGACCTAAAGTGGAGCCCACTGAACAGGTCGAGGCCGACGAAGAGACTCCAGACCAGGAAAAACCACCTGTAGTGGAATTGGTAGAGGTTAACGGTCGTCAAGCTGGAGTGTTTGTACGACACAGGACTGGACGGGGAGGCCGTGATTTCTGCAGATCTGGTACACCCAGAACAATTCACAGGTGAGACCATGGAAATACAGCCTGCACAGAAGAGTGCTGTAGCCATGAAGTTGCCCATTGCTAACGTGGAGATTCGGTCAAGATATGTCACCGGCACAATCAAGGCTGCTGTATTGACCGATCCCATTTTCCCAGTAATCCTTGGTTGCCGGTATGTCTTTCTGGGAATGCCCAGGGAGCCAATCCATATGGGAGCAATACAGACTCGCTCTCAGACCAGAACGGAAGAGGCAGAAGCAATTGTGACTAACCCACTGCCGGGGGAGCTACGAACTGCCCAGAGTGAGGATGATACTTTACGTCCTTGCTACAAAAAGCTGCAGAAAAGTGCTGATCCACCAGGACGGGGTCAGTACTACATGAAGAACAGGATACTCTACAGGAGAGCAGGAAGGGGAAACAACCTATACGGTCAGTTGGTCGTTCCGAAAGCTCACCGGTCCCAGATTCTTCATATGGGGCATACCATCTCCTTTAGTGGACACATGGGTATTGCCGCCACCATGCAGCGGATTTCCTGCCACTACTATTGGCGGGAATGACAGAGGATGTGCGTCGGTATGTGAAGTCATGCCCTGAGTGCCAGAGGGTGGCACCGATAACACTGGACAGCACCGGTGGTCTTGGGTGAGATGCCCATTATGAACTCTCCTTTCGAGAGGGTAGCCATCGATATCGTGGGTCCACTTCCCAGGACTAGGAAGAGGAACATGTATATACTCACAATGGTGGATTGCTGTACAATGTGGGGTGAAGCCATACCGTTGACCACGATTGACTCGAAACGAGTGGCGGATGCACTGATGGAGGCCTTTACAAGATTAGGCTTTCCAGATCAAATTCTGACGGACAATGGGTCCCAGTTTTGTGGAAAACTCATGGAGGAGGTATTTAGAGTGTTTCACTCTAACCACATACATACCAGCCCTTACCATCCTCAAGCCAATGGACAAGTAGAGCGTTTCAACGGCACGTTGATGACAATGCTCAGGAAACTGGCGCAGGAAAAACCTGATAGGTGGGATGAATATATCCCAGCAGCACTCTTTGCCTATCGGGAAGTTCCTCATGGCTCAACAGGACTACCACCCGCTACGTTGCTGTTTGGTCGTCCAATTAAAGGACCGTTGGAAGCCATGTTGAGGAGTTGGACTGAAGAGGGGATGTCAGAAGAAGTGATCTCTTCCTATAAATACGTGGAGGAACTAAAAGAAAAACTCCACAAAGGATGGACTCTGGCAAATCAAAACTTGAAAAAGGCCAGGAAAAGACATGCGGCTTACTACAACCGTAGGTCTAAAGACAGATCTCTAGAGGTGGGAGACAAAGTTTTGTTGCTACTCCCAACGGGAAACAACAAACTGGAGATAGATTGGCAAGGACCATTTCCCGTGGAAAGGGTGATATCCAGAACCAACTATCAGATCCGGATCCGGGGAAAGTCGAAGATTTTCCATATCAATCTCTTGCGGAAATACGAAGAGAGACCCGGAGAAAAAGCAGCTCACCTCATGGCAATGGCAGTTGCAGTGGAGACAGAAGTGGGAACCAGCGAGGGCAGGGAATATCCCCTGGTACACCAGGAAACCTACAAGGATGTGCAGGTGAACCCTGATCTGACCTCCCAGGAGAGGGAGAAGATAACCCAGGTTCTCAGGTCTCATAAGGAGATACTGACTGATAAACCAGGACGAACGAGGTTGGTGGAGTTCGAGATGACGTTGACCACACAGGAGCCTGTTCGCCAAAAGGTTTACCCAGTGCCCTTCTCTAAAGAAAAGGCCCTGGAGGAGGAAATACAAAAACTGCTGGAGGATGACGTGATTGCACCATCCACATCCCCATACAATGCGGGGGTAGTTTTGTTACGGAAACCAAGTGGAGAACACCGGTTGTGTATAGACTACCGACTTCTGAACAGTCATACACAATTTCAGGTGGAACCTTTGCCGAATCCAACGCAGTTATTCGCTAGGCTCTATAAGGCTCGGTACTTTTCAAAGGTGGATCTGAGTCGGGGGTACTATCAAATACCAGTCAAACCGGAGATTCGACCACTGCTGGCCTTCAGTACACCCAGTGGACACTACGAATTCAAGGTCATGCCCTTTGGACTCAGCAATGCACCTAGTGTGTTTACACGTATGATGAGGACTTTACTAGATCCTTTACAGGATCCGGCCATCATCTCCTTCATGGATGATATTCTGATTTCCAGTGACAGCTTGGATGACCATTTGCAATCCTTGGAGAGAGTGTTTAATAGACTCAAGGAAGCAGGGCTTACCGCTCGTCCAACCAAGTGCATGATTGGTTACCAGACTCTGGAATTTCTAGGTCACACCATCACTCCAGGACACATTGTCCCAGAAGAGAAGAACCTGGAGAAAATCAGAAATGCCCCAAGGCCAAAAACGAAGAAGGACGTGCGATCTTTTCTCTCGTTGTGTGGATTCTACCAGAAATTTATCCCACATTTCACTGAACTGGGAGCTCCATTGACGGAAACCTTGAAAAAAGGATTCCCGGACCAAATCATTTGGACACCAGAATGTGAGACTGCCTATAGTCAGTTAAAGGAGGCCTTGGTCAGTAAACCTGTATTACAGCTCCCGAACCTTTCCAAACCATTTGTGTTGAGAACTGATGCAAGTGGGATTGGGATTGGGGCAGCTTTGTTACAGGAAGGGAAAGACGATGCTTCGGTTTTGAAACCTGTGGCATACGCAAGCAAGAAGCTACTCCAGGCTGAGAGGAATTATTCGACCGTCGAGAGAGAGAGAGTGCTTGTCTCTCGTATGGGCCGTGCAAAACTTCCAGCCCTATTTGTATGGAGTTAAGTTTCGGGTCCAGTCAGATCATCAGCCCCTGATGTTCCTGGCTACTTCTCAGAAGCTCAACGCCCGTTTGATGCGGTGGTCGTTGTTACTTCAACCCTACAGTTTCACAGTGGAGTATATTCCTGGGAAGGAAAATGTTGGAGCGGACTTCTTATCAAGACACCCAGCTCCTGAAGAAGAGGAATGAATCATCTGGATTGAATTCACAGTGGAGAAGAGTCAGATGGACTACTCTCTTAAGAGGGGGCCTATGTCATGATTTCACTGTGTATCAACCAGATAATGACAATACAGACGGTCATATTCATGGCCTGTGTGCAAAGCTACATTTGTTTTTTAACCGGGACAGAAAAACAATAAAGTCGGAATGCACAGCTGCAGTTGTTTACCAGTTAGATCAAAGACACCGCTAACCTTGAGAAGTCTCCAACATCAAACAGGAAAATTGTCTTTGACAGTCCCCACAAGAGGGAAAATTGTAGGCATATGTTGAAAAAAGGGGGAGATAATCTACTCTTGTGACATTGATTAAACCCAAGGGAGAGAATTTATTCAGAAATGGATAATCTGCCCTTGAACCACTTTTGTTAACATCAAAAAGTCACATGACCAATTCCAGGCCTTTGCCAAAAACACGATTTGAGGACAACTAATGTGACTTTGACAGCTGATGTGTGCAGAAGTGAAAATTGGCTTGATCCGTGTGAATAGAATCGCCTGTGTTGGTTTTATGTATCCCATGTCTTTATGGCGAATGGCGTATTCAATTCAGGATTTGAGTCAGAATGGCATAAGGTATTTTAAAGATTGTGCTAGCTATAAATAATGTGGAGAAGCTTAGAAATATAGTTTAGAAAGAAGTTATAGATGTCATCCAGGAGTGATGCAGTTGTGCTTAAGGTATTGTAGAGAGTATATTTAAGCCTAGTTAATATAAGCAGTAGCCTCGGTAAAACTAGCTAGAGTAATGAATAGAATTAGCTCTGCTAGTGAGAATTGTGTAGTGGGGGGATATTGGGGAGGATTGGGGATGGGGAGAATGTACAATGATGGGATCTCCAGTGAGGTCTGCTGGGGGTCTACACTTTACATTTTGCTCTGTCCTGATCTTAACCCACTGCAGACAGGAGTGAAGAACTCCTATGCCCATGACAGAGTTGGTTCACTGTCATGTATCTGAGTGAGGCGGACACCCCCCCCCCCCCAATGGAGGTCAGGGACAGTTGCTATCACCAAATGTGTTGTTCTCTCGTTGACAGGTTCCTTTAGGTCACTCAAGTCACTGAGAATGGAGACCTTGGTGCAGGCAGTTGGTCAACATCTTTTGCACTTAGCCCATGATAAAAAGGGTTTACGGGAACAAGCATAAGAGGGATTATCAAACGTCACACATTAACAGAATACAAGAAATTGTTTTCTCCGCACCATTTTGGAGGAAGACCAATCGTCAAATTAATGTTTCAAACATCACTTGGGAACAGAATAGTAGAAAGTGAATTTCTTTTACACCACCTGGGAAAAGACCAGTGGGCAGTATGTTTTACACGACAGGTGAACAAACAAAGAGATACAGTTATTCCCCATCACATGGGAATAAATCAGTATAAACTGATTAGGAAGTTAGTATAACAATGGTCTTGTGAACAGTAGACACTTGAGACAGGAAGTACATTTATTTCAAAAAACAGTATGTTCGTGTCCTCACTAGACAAGGGTGTTATAAGTATAAGAACAAATTAGACATATACTAACTGTGTGATCCAGACAGGATTTAGGGTCGGACTGTGACTAGTTCTTTTGAGTGATCAAACAGCCACCGGTGGAAATCTACATCTAGCAGGATGGACACATACCTGGGTGAGGTCATCGTGGAATGAATGAGGATATGGTGTGATCCTTTCTGTGATGATAGGGCTGGGCTCTTCAGCTACCTGGTCTATGTCCGCACCCAATAGAAATATTCGACACACATTCTACACTTTACACACACACACCTCTCACACCTATACTCTTGGTTTAATAAATTAGTTTGTATCTATTTGTTAAAGCTTGAGTTGTGGAGTATGTTATGTTGGGGAAAAGTGAGAGGGGGCATGATACAAGGGTGAGTGAGAGTAAGAAAGAGGTGTTTGCAGACCGACGGAGTTTTGTGGACGGAGTCTGGTGGTTTCTCTAGGACAATAATATTGGGGTAATAAAAATGTAGTGTTGATTCCCCACACTCCAGGGACAACACGAAAGTAAGTAAGGAAGACTTACGACACAGATATAAAGAAAAAAAATTATAAATATTTTTTTTTAATCTGGGAGGGGGCATTATGCCACATAACGGAACACGCGCCACCAAGTATAAAGAAGAGACCTTACTGGATTTTCCCAGACAGTCACAAAACTGGACGACAAATATGAGAAACCAAGGAAAGGAAAACAACGTAATTGGACGGCAACGGGATACGCTGTGAATTCGTGGATTCGAAAGGATGTGTTTATAAAAGGCTCCGTGTGAAGGTGACACCTGGAGGCGGTAATTTCGTGATGAAGCAGCTGGGAGTCCGGAGAAGAATATATTAAAGACAACACAACAGTAGAAAGACCGGGTGCGGATACCTAGACTTTTATTTAATCAGTTGAACTGAGGATTTGGATAATTAGGCCTCAAGGGCAGAGAGCTGGACTCGGAGCTCGTAGGTAGATGTTATTTAAGTGAGCGCCGATCCTGCGTATAGGGATCAGCTCACGTTTCTACAAGAGTTATATCCTTTGTCCTGCGGCGGAATAAACGTACGTCTGAAAATCGTTTGCTCGACTTGAGTCTGCCATATGTTCATGATCCGGTTGGTAAGATAGACCATAGAACATGTTTTGTTGTTCTGATCTGTTTTTGACGAGTTCAATTTGAGTTGCTTTGAGTGTACGGTCCCGTTGGATTTAGAGGACAGGCACTTCGAGACACATACACATGAATGCACGCACGCACACACTCCCTCACTCAGTCTCACACATACACGTACGAATGCATGCACTGACACATTCCCTCACCATTTCTCGCTCAATCACTCTCTCCACACACACGCATGCACGTGCGCACACACACATTCACTCTCTCACCCTCGCTGACACCCACTTTCTCTCTCTCTCTCTCTCTCTCTCTCTCTCTCTCTCTCTCTCTCTCTCTCTCTCTCTCTCTCTCTCTCTCCCACACACACACACATATATAGTGAACAATTATAGTTAAACAATAATAATGAACAATTATAATGAACAATTATAATGAACAATTATATTGAACAATTATACCAGTTATACCATAAACATAACAACATAAACAACATGACAACACATAACGACATAAACAACAACATGCTAGTGAACAGTCAGACTAATATTTTGAAATATGAATTAATCATCGTCATCATCGTCATGTGCCTTGTGAAATGACGTAGGCGATCATGCACTCTCTTATCGGCAAAGTACATGAGACATGTCTACCAGCGAGTTAATGAGTGCACATCATCCACTGCACGGTGAAATCAAGAAGAGAAAGGGCAGCAGGTTAGAAAGGGGAAACTCCTGGAAGGGACAAGCCGTGCACAATATGCGTAAGGTCTGTTCACAAGAAGTAAGAGATTCTGATGAACAATGGATACAAGAGCAAGCAACATGTAGTACAGTGGAAACTCGCATAACGAGTAATTCGCATAACGAGCAAAATAAATTGTAAAAAAGGACTCGCTGAACGAGCGACGTTTCGCATAACGAGTGACAAAGGGAGGGGAAGTCCATCCTCCAGGACTACAAGTTGACCTTCTTGAAGAATTTAAATTCATCGAGATCCAGTTTCTGCCTCCCAACACTACTCCGTTACTCCAGTCTATGGACCAGCAGGTTATTTCTAACTTTAAGAAGCATCACACTAAGGCGTTCTTCGAGCATTGTTTTGAGATGACTGAAGTGACCAATCTCACTCTCAGAGAGTTGTGGAAATATCACTTCCACATCGTGGCCTGCCGAAGAGCTTATGGAATTACATTGTGTTTCACAGAAAGAAGTTGCGGAGGAGAGTGTGTCCGAGGAGGAGGAGAAGGCAGTGGCGTCACTGGGGTTGGTGTCACCTAGTGCGGTAAACTCTTGGTGTCACCCCTCTAGACTTTCACCATGGTCTTCTTCCGAGTGTTCCTGTACCCTACATAATCGCATATAGTAATGTTTGTAAAATAAGTCAAAAAGTTAATAAGGACATAAGAAAGAAAACAAATTGAACAATATAACTTCAATACTTCAGGTAAAACATAAATAAAGAACTTCGACAAACTCGGACAAAGTTAAATTTTTGTTATTTAACATTAAAATTTCTAAAATTAACAATGAACGGTTATGAAACCCGACTAGACAGAGCTATGTCTGCTTTGTCAAATTTGCAATTTTTTTATTTTGGTGTCACCCCTTGATGGTGTCACCCGGTGCGGCCCGCACCCCTCTAGTGACGCCCTGGAGAAGGTAACAGCAAACCAACAATCTTCTGGCGCAATAAGAGAAATGCCGAAAGCATGGGAAACTGTTGCATCGTACATTGAGAACAATCACCCTGATAAGGCAGTGACTATGAGAGCTACTAATGTATTTAATGATAATGCTGTGTCGCATTTCCACCAAATTCTGAAGCGTCGGCAAAAACAAATTTCTCTGCATAACTTTCTAGTAAAAAAAAAGAATTAGGTATGTACTATAAATTGTAAATTAATTATTTCATTTTTTTTTCTTTCTACAAATCAAATTCTCATTCAAGGTCCGTTCATGCCGCGATAGCAGAGGAAGATGAAGCACGCTCCTTAACAATGAATATATAATTTTCTTTGAATAAACGTTATACAAAATATTTTGAGTAGTTTTTCGGCATGTAACGCATTATCGTATTTTACATTAATTTTTATGGGAAAAACTGTTTCGCTTAACAAGTGTTTCGCTTTACGACGAAAATTCTGGAACGAATTATGCTCGTTAAGCGAGGTTCCACTGTACCAGAGGTTTCAAACTAAAACATTATAAGTGTGATAGAAATTACAATAACCATGGCAATATTCTGAAACATGCCAATAATGTTGTTAAGGATGTCAAAAGTGTTAGGCGTGTGACATCACGGTGCACACGAAAACCGTAGGCTACGTCATAACGGCAGTTTAAATATGACCGTTTTGATATCCGTTAATTTGATCAGAGAAGGGGTGAATTTATAGAAATTATCCGGTGAATGAAGGTCCAGTATGGCGATGCATGCATGTCAGTCCAGCTTGGTATGAGTAGGAAGTTTCAAAACTGTTCGGTCCGATAAAGTGGTACAACAGTGGTACATGGGTGGTTATAGACGCGGTCAAGAGCATTGTTTGTTGTTTTACAGATACCCTAGCATCTTATCAACACTGATGGACTTGCATTGGACATAGTGTTGACTTCATCGTTAAATGATCATATGTTCCTTACTTTTTCAGAATATATTCACACACAAAAATAAAACAAACATTAATTTAATGTTTTCATTTTAAGGCCCACCTACCCCCACCGCCACCTTCATTGTCTCCTATTGTATCGTAGACTGTCTCGATGTTCTCTCTGTTAACTCTGAGTGTAAGCGCTCAGAACGTCTACACGTTCACTAGTTTAACTAGAATAAGGGAAACTGCTGTAAAGCTGAACAAGACAATGAATGAATCACTAAAAGACGAGAATTAGATTGTCAGCATTACTGAAACACGAGTACCAGAAACAAATTGGACGTTGCGGCCAAAGCCTTCCTCAGCACAGAAAAATAACACAGAATGACTGTGAAACATAGGTACAATACAATAGCTAAAATTCAGAGTATAAATGAACAATGAGAAATGTTAAGGGACTCCATTCATCAAACTAGCAAAAAATATTACCGGAGAGAAGCCAAATGGCTAAGGAAAAAAATGGATGAATGAAGAAATCTTAATGCTGATGGACAAAAGAAAACAGAGTAAAAATGACAAACAAGAATACGCTAAGATAAATAAAGAAATAAAAGATAAATGTGGGAACGCAAAATAAAGTTGGTTAAACGAGCAGTGCAAAAAAAAAAAACATGAATTAAATGCCATTAAAGATACCAAAAAATATGCACAGACAAATCAGTGAGCTCACAGGAAGAAAATAAGAATACATACAGGATGTTTGAAATCAAAAACAGGAAAAAAATATTATTGGAGGGAACGTTCTATAATGAAGAGGTGGGATGCGTATATAAAAGAATTATATGATGGAGAAAGGGAAGAATTAACAGAAGAAAGTAACTTAGAAGGTCCACCTATTCTAAAAGAAGATGTCGCTGATGCTATGAAACATATGAAAAAGGAAAAACAGCTGAGCCAAATTAAATCACAATAGAAGAATTAGAAGTATTGGGAGAATTTGAAGTAGATATATTAACCAAAATGTTGAATGATATTTACAACAGCGGATATTTACACAGTGATATGCTAAAATATGTATATTATAGCTATTCCATAACGACCAGGAGCAATTGATTGTGAAGATTTTCGTACAATTAATCTCATAAACCATATCAATAAGCTTCTACTCAGAATCATAATGAGAAGAACCATAAAGATTATAACAATGGAAATTTGTGAAGAACAGTATGGATTTGTGGAAGGAAAGGGCACACACAATACAATTTATACATTGCAGACACTAATAGAAATGTTAATAGAGAAACAGAGAGACATTTATGTGTGCTTCATAGATTATACTAAGGCATTTGAAAAAGTAAAACATGATGATCTGATTAAAATGTTGGAAAATATCAGCATTGATGGGAAAGCATTAAGAATAATAACGATTATTTACTGGAACCTAGTAGCAGCAATTAAAATGGGAAATAAAGAGGGTAGTTACGAACAGATAAAGCTAGGAGTTCGACAGGGGTGTGTCTTGTCACCAGGTCTCTTTCCCTATATTGCGAAGTAATAAAGAGAGAGATCAAAGAGATGCCACGAATACTAGTTGGAGGTTATGATATAAATTAAATACGCTATGCAGATGACACAGTATTGTTGGCGGATAATTCAATAGACCTACAACAGTTGTTGGACATTGTAGTAACATAGAGTCCAAGGAAAGGACTCTCCTTGAATATCAAGAAAACAGTAACTTTGGTGATATCAAGAAAAATAGTGACACCAACATGTTACATAGAAATAGAAGGAACAATTCTTAACCAAGTGGATAATGTTAGATACTTAGGTGCATTTGCAACATCAGATGGAAGATGTACAACAGAGATTAAGAGCAGAATAGGGCAGGCAAAAGCCGCATTTCAGAAAATGAAGAGTAACTTATGAAATAAGTCACTATCACTGAATATAAGAAAGAGAGTGCTGAAATGTTATGTAGAACCAGTTTTGCTGTATGGCAGAGAATCTTGGAATGTAAATAAAGACATTAAGAATAAATTAGAAGCAACAGAGATGTGGTTCCTGAGACGAATGTTGCAAATGCCTTGGACTGGCAGAGTAACTAACAACAACTGCATGAAACAGGCTAATGATACTAGAACATTATATGCAACAATAAGAAAGAAACACACAGCTTTCTTCGGTCATGTGATGAGAACAGAGGCATTGGATAACATCGTGACAACTGGAAAGATCGAGGGGAAATGAGGCAGAGTCAGACCAAGAGAAATGATGCTGGGTGGATTGAGACGGTGGCATGGAGGATTATCAGCAGCAGAGTTGATTCAGAAAACCAAAGACCGTGATATATTGAGAGCCATGAACGCCTACGCCAGCTGGCAGGGCACTTGATAATGATGATGATGTGTGTGTACGTGTAAGTGTGTGAGAGTGCGGGTGTGTATGTGTAAGTGTGTGTGTGAGTATAGGTGTGTGCGTGTGTGTGGGTGTGTATGTGGGTGTGGGTGTGTGGGTGTGGGTGTGTATGGGTGTGTGTGGGTGTGTGTGTGTGTGCGCGCGCTGTCGACCATTGATTACCGATGTTGATTATTGGAGACTCCACTGACACAGGAAACGGGGATCCCCGAAATATATTATTTGGTTGGGAGATCATCCGGTTAAAACAAAACATCGCCATTGAATGTATCATATCCTTGTGTATCGTTTGTGGTATGCTGCACAGAACACCTTCCCCACTATGTAAATACGTAACAAGTGTATGCATGTTTGCCACAGTACAATGTGTATACGGTACAGCTAACATACAACAAATACAAGCTGTGGTCAGCAATATATCCGGACAGCTGGACAACTCCCTCAGTAGCTACCTGGTACGTCTGAGGTAAATACGCCTCCATTAGTGCATATATGTGGTGGTTGCATCTCTTCATTCTAACTGATTTCATGAACATACATAGGACCAATTAAACCTGACATCTTAGTCATGACAAGAAACTCCCACTGTTGTGAAACTACCTTCTCATAAAATTACAGCACTTATAGTTCAGTGTCCGGAGTCTGTAACTTAATGTAGTCAGTCGTTCGAGCTAATGTTTTGGGGAGTAACTTTCGCATCAGGATTGTTTGTAGTCTTTAGATGACTTCTGTATCGGGGATGTCTCTCTTAACTTATCCCACGTGTCAGCAGACAGATTACAAGTGACTTTATGTACCAAGGCATTTACTGATTCTGGGCGTCTGGGGTTTAGCACATTTGGGAGGATGTAGGATCCAATTCTAGTATGCAGTATAGAGCATATTTATATTACTATCGTTGTTATTATTTCAAGGCACATGAGAATGTACCAGACAAAAATACTTTTCAGAAATAGCAAGTGTGGCAATCATTAAACGAATATAAGTCTCAACATATTACATTTAAATAAACAAATTTTGTTGTCACTTCTTAACCATTAAATGAAATTTCTTACTGTTAAATCTAAAAGAAATTAGAACATATATTTAAATGCTACATATTTTCTAAAGGATATTACGCGATATTAAAAAATGTAAAAGGATTTCTGACAAAATATACAATTCATTTAATATGGTGAATAGTTGTACACATCCATAATAACTAATCTAGTGTCCCTTGTAGCTGAATCTATGATTTATATCCCTTTGATGAATATTTTCCATGCTCTATGTTCGTATTTATTGACAATGTGCATTCTTATTTTTCCTCAAATTATAGAGATCAACACGAGGTTGCATGTTTATAATGCCACGCTGAAATGGATGTGCTCGCATCTACAACCAGCGAAATGTTGATGAAATGTGCCTGGCCTCGAATAACAGATGTAGAAAGGCGTGAATGCTGAGTGTTGGTGTTGCGAGTTGATTAGTTGCACATGGTCATCGCAACCAGTTATGTTGTAAATGTATGTTTTTTTTTTTTTTTTGCATATCCTTTACAGGACATCGCTGTCAACATCAGCATCTTTCAGCTTTATGTTGATTTCTTGGCAAGATTACGCTCAGTAGTTTGCCATTGCTTTCTGAGCGGCCGGCTCATTATCCCGCAAGTCACGAGCGCGGGTCGAACCGCTTCCAATTCTCGCCTCGCTGCGAGACCCTGCGTGGATAAACGGGATTACGGAGAAAGTGGTGTAACCCCTCAGCGAGAGAGACCGGCGTAAATGTATGTACACCACAATAAAACATTTCGTTGATGGCGACTTCCTGTACATGCGGCAGATGTCAGCAATTTTAATGCCGCTCTCGTATATTTTCGATGATTTCCTTCGTCACCTAGATCGTGTTCCTGGCCTTCTTCTTCGATGGGCTAATGACTCTGGAAACTTTCTTTGCTTCCATGTTGGAGCTAACAGGAAAGGGTTAACCTATTAGGAAGTGATGCTCACACAACGAGAAACAACGCCACACTGAGCAGAACAATGCGTGCGTCCCGTTGTTTTAATTATCACCGTCGTCCCGTGGGCACGCCAACGAAAATCGAAGATACCGACGAAATCTGAGACAAATTTTTCGCGGAAATAGAATCCACGACAAAAACCGAAGGCAACGAAAACCGAGGTTTGGCTATATATATATATATATATATATATATATATATATATATATATATATATATATATATATATATATATATATATATACATCCATCATGTGCCATGCTGATAAGCGTGGGCTGTCATGTTTTGTTATCTCACTCGAACACCAGAGTCGTGGATCAGCTCCGTGTTCCTGTCTCGACCATGTCGATGAGTCTACAATACATGATATTCTTAGCATCTGTAAAGAAGGTAGTTTGCCATTGCTTTCCTTCCTAGCAGTGACCATACTGGTTGATGACGGTAGCCATTGTCTCCCCCCACCCCTTCCACACAAAAAAGAGATCCTCTGCCTACAGTCGTGAAGCTGGAGACCATAACCTACAACTATCTGTTGGCTTCTCTTCAACTTCATCCACCACCTGCACCCATGGCTTCAAGTAACCCTGATCGGAAGGCTAAACAGATACTCCACCTTGCCTAAGAGTGTCCCGTAGGCTAGCGGAGGACTAAACAGATACTCCACCTTGCCCAAGGGTGCCCCGTAGGCTAGCGGAGAGCTAAACAGATACTCCACCTTGCCCAAGGGTGCCCCGTAGGCTAGCGGAGGGCTAAACAGATACTCCACCTTGCCCAGGGGTGCCCCGTAGGCTAGCGGAGGGCTAAACAGATACTCCACCTTGCCCAGGGGTGCCCCATAGGCTAGCGGAGGGCTAAACAGATACTCCACCTTGCCCAAGGGTGTCCCGTAGGCTAGCGGAGGGAAGGGGGCACCTTACTTCTCCTTTGATGTGGAATACCCCTACCTCGCCACCCATTTATATATACATGTGTGTGTGTGTGGGGGGGGGGGTGTGTGTGTGTGTTTCATGATCGTCATTAAGTACCCTGCCGGCCGGCGTAGACATATGCATATCTCTTCGCAGAACGCGGTCTCCAAAATGTTGACTTCCCGCCATTAGTATCTCTAATCAATTAAGATGACCGTTTGTTGCTTGAAGGACACACTCATGTGTTTTAAAGTAATATAGTTTACAAAGTAGTCTAACTCAGTTTTCTTCTTGCAAACATAAAAAAAAAGATAAAACAGATTGTAACTTACAATTTAAGAATTGTACAAAGTTGACATCTATTGATGCCGTTGTAAAAGTGTATACATCAGTGAGTTACCATTAACAATTAAATGTGTACAGTGCAGCCTAGTTTCTCTTGGTTTTGACAAACAGACGTGTATAAATCATTCATTTCTTCCAAGTGTACACAGAAGTTAGGGTCGTTATACCGCATAAGAAAAGTATACAAAGCAATGTGTTGGATTATCACATGCAATATATAGTGTACCATGTAGTCTACTCTAGCCATACCCCCGCTGACTATTGGCAACGAGAAGTATACAAAGCAATTGTCAGGAAATGTCTTGAGAAGTCAAGAAATCGACGTGATCCTGACAAATATCCCCTACATAGATACACGTCAAGTACACAGATACGGTCAGGTACGTAAAAGAATGATAAACGTGAAGAACAGTTAGTTATTTCTTGAAATATGGAAGAACCAACTATACTAAAGATGAAAGTTCAGCATGCTCTCAATCAAATAAAAGTTGGCAAGATCCCGGGTCAAGACAACATCACACCCGAAATGTTTATTATCTGAGAAGAGCATGGTATAGACCACGTTATCTTATTGCTAAGTATTATATATGATATTTGTGACATTCCCACTGACTTATGTAAATCACTGTTTACTGCAATTACGAAAAAAAGTGATCAACATTGAACAATCAGCATAAAGACTGTCATATAGCTTCCTTGGGGTGAAGGGAACAGGCTATCGCATTTTTTAAGATCCATTCACACATATAGCTCTATATTTATTTATATATGTATATGTATACATCTCGGGATGACTTCAGATCTGGGACTGGGACACTTTAAGTCTGCGACCCTGCCAATCCTCGGATACCTATCTCTCTCACAACAAACCAAGGGATGTTACCCTTTCAACAACGTCCTGAACAAATGATGCAACTCCGGTATCTACAAACTCAATAACAAAAGTGTATTGTACAAAAGGAAGAAGAAAATGTGGTTGTAGTGCAGATCTGTCTGATGTGCTAGTTGAGGCAGCCAGATAAAGATGTCTTCATAGCACAATGCCAACGCCTCACGCCACACATGAATGGTACTTAGCTAGTGTCTCTCGCAGCAGGTCCTCAGTCTTCGACCAGGTAGCACCTCCTCCGAGTTGACCTTAGATCGGACTAATGGCCGTGGAACACGAGAACATACGTCCAAATAGTACCATGAATTGTCATCCTCATCCGATCATGTAGGTGCCTCTATACAAGGTATAACTTAATCTGAAAGTTCGTTGCTTTACCAACAGTGACACCTGTCATTTACTGCCAATATAGTACCTTGCGGTGTATGGCAGAGGGGTCTTTGACCCTGAGGAATTAAGGCCGCCTGGCTAGTGCAGTCGCCGCGAACTGTGCAGGTTAGGATTTTCTTTTTGCCCCCGACAGAAAAAAATCCCACACCTTACCGAGGATTCGAACCCGGGTCTCCCGAATGAGAGTCCGGCGTTCTAGCCACTCGGCCAGCCGCTCCTCACCTCAGTGACACCAACTCAACAATATATTGATTGAAACTCAGTTCCTGAATCAAAGTTCATCGAAGCACACTGTCCAGTGCTAAATTTATATATTGAACATTGTTCATTGCCAGAGTCACAATTGTGCAAAGTCTGTGGCTATGTTCATGATCAGGACCGTAATCCATGTGAACGAAGTGTGGAATGATATCATCGATAGTTGAGTGGTTGTCGAATAGGTAATGAGTGGCACATCCGGCCAATCACACGAACAGTATACTTGCCCAGATGTTGTTTCTATCATAAACTGGTTGTTTAGTTATCTTGGAGCTACTCTGAGGGTATAGAGGACTGACCGGGTAGTGGGCAGTATGGTCCCCTCACGTTGACTGGTTTGTCCAGACTGCTGAGTCTGGCACAGAATAATGGTTTTACTGACTATCCATATCTCCTCTCCGGAAGGTAGAATCTGGAAAAAATGACACAGGCAACCCTCGGTGAGAATCACGTGACCACGACTCATCATATGGGAATAGGCATCATCATGGTACTCAGAGAGTGAAACACCTCCCTAATATGGGGGTGGTTCAATTACAGGCCATGCCTCAGAGTCAAGGAAAGATTAAGGTCTGGGGTCTGAAAAGCAGCTGAATAGAACATCTGTTTCCCTGGAATGGGGATAGAGTGAACCCACGGTAATTGGTCATGAGTGTCTGTGCCCCAGTTCCCCATAGGAAGTCTTCTAATGACATACAGGGTTAGAAGGTCTACAGTACCCATAGGCAAGATGGCTCTGAAGGAGGGCCGTTGGCAAAACCCCCTTCCATCCATTCCCAGGTAGTCATGCTTTCCCCAATTTATCCCCCCTGCAATCATCAGACATGTCTGTAGCAACTCCTGTCCTTCCTTCCCCTCCCCGTTGTTCTCCTCACAGGAACCCATTATAGATTAGAACAGTATTCCCTTAAGGAGACCATGCACATAATGTGTATGAGGAAGGCAAAGAAAAAAACCAGTAGCTGCCCTGACAAAAGATACGAACTTCGACACGAGCGGGATCGCTCAAATGCCCGACGATTTGACCGCGGACATTCCCATTAGATTCGTCTTGACCGGCCGAGTCGGAGGATATATTACACGATAAGGTTTTAGTTACGCCGTCACCGACTTCCTGTTTTGTCGACTACGTCTGAGTTCCAAGACGGCCCAGTAGTGCAGTACTTGCAATGTTTACACCGTCAAGCCAATCCCACTTTCTCCCCAAACAAACAATTTCTTGGCATGAGGGACAAGTCGTGCAAACACCTGCACTTTTTACAGCAGTCAAAGACCTCACAACAGGCCTGATGAAATTGGGTCATTCAACAAGCTTGGTGTTTGAGACAGTTACATGCTCGACCTTGACCTACGGCAACAGTCGCGGCATGCAATCTGCACATCGGGTATTTGGATTCAAGAATGATAGAATTCTTACCTTTTCGGTTGGCAATGCAGTTAAATGCATGGAACCTCAGTCCAACTTGGGAACTATGTCTACAGTCATCAAACTCTGTTGACATTGGGAACCATTTCTTCCTTCTGACAAACTGCAGCCACACAGAAGTTCTTTAGCCAGCCGACTAGAACAACCATCAGTTCTCGACAGCCAGCCTAATCACTTACTGCCAATATAATACCTTGCGGTGTATGGCAGAGGAATCTTTGAGCCTGAGGATTTAAGTACGCCTGGCTAGTGCAGTCGCCGCGAACTGTGCAGGTTAGGATTGTCTTTTAGCCCCCGACAGAAAAAAAATCCCACACCTTACTGAGGATTCGAACCCAGGTCTCCCGAAGGAGAATCCGGCGTTCTAGCCACTCGGCCAGCTGCTTCCGTTTCTATAATATTTTAAACCGGCCAATGTTCCTCTCAATAACATAATATCTCCGACTACAACAACTTCGGCCATCACAAATGTACAACTATTGCCAACACGCGGGTCAAACCCAGAGGAAGCTGGGATGTCCAGATTGAATGTGTCCAGCACCAAGCAACCCAAGTGACTTTTGTATTTCTTGTTAATCACCTCTTCAAGCTGGTGGTATACTTTAGGACTGAACACAACCAAGTGTGCGACGACCTCCATGCTGGGGTACCCATTCACAACGAGGTAGCGATCCCCAACAACTTTCACACGGTTCACATCCAGCATCGACCCTTCAAGTTGTCTTGCAACAGAGCTGACTTGACAGCAGCAGATTGTCTATTCGTGTCCATCGGATGCAGAAATACAGGCAACCTCATCTGTTCTCTCTTAGTGTATATTTCCCAACATAAAATACTTATTAATATGGTATTACATTCAATCAATCAATCATGTGCCATGCCGGAAAGCGTGGGTGGTCATGACTCGCCATTTCACTCGATCACTAGTGTCGTGGATCAGCTCAGTGTTCCTGTCTCGTCCATGCCATGTGGCCAAGCCATCCAGGTATTTTCCTCTCGGTCTTCCTCTTGGTCTGTTCCCCTCGATCTTGCCAGTTGTCACTAAGTTCTCCAACCCATTTCTTCTCATAACATGTCCAAAAAATTTTGATTGTCTACGTCTAATTTCTCTAATCAGTCTACGATGTTCATTTGTCTCCTGTAGTACTTGATCATTGGTTTTTCTGTCTGTCCATGGTATTCTTTGCATTTTCCTCAGAAACCACATTTCTGCAGCCATCAGATGCTTTTCAGCTTGACTGCTCATTGTCCAAGTTTCACATCCATACAAAAGAACAGGCTCTATGTATCCCCTCAACACTCTTTTTCTCGTTTCAATTGACATCTTTTTATTGGTCAGAATGTTTTTCATCTTGCTAAAGGCTACTCTCGCCATGGCGATTCTTGTTCTAATCTCTTCAAGACATCTCCCATCAGATGTTATAACTGTTCCAAGATAATTGTACCGATTCACTTGTTGAAGAATATTTCCATTTACTTGTATATTACTTTGTGTCACTTCTTCCTTCCTACTGACGACCATAACCTGAGTCTTTTTACAATTTAATTCTAACCCCAGTTGCTCACTGTGTACAACAACCGCATCTACTAATTGTTGCAGGTCCTGCGCATTGTCTGCAATTAATACTGTATCATCTGCATATCTAATGTTATTGATGTTTCGTCCTCCAATGCTGATTCCATTTATATTCTCTACATTTCTGAAAATATTTTCACTGTATAGGGAAAAAAGATCTGGAGACATCACACATCCCTGCCTAACACCTCTCTTAATTGGCTGATACTGTCCCACTTCATTATCAATCCTTATTGCAGCTTGTTGTTTCCAATATATGTTTTTTATAAGTCTAATGTCTTTCCCATCAATTTGTAGATCTGCAAGCATATCCATCATGCTAACATGTCTAACGCTATCAAAAGCCTTTGTATAGTCAATAAAGCAAAGATGTATATCCTTGTTTACTTCTATAGCACGTTCAATAACTGTTCGCAGCATATACACAGCATTTACTGTACCCTTTCCTTCTACAAACCCACATTGTTCTTCCCCTATTTCAGGTTGTATCTTCTTCCTCATTCTTTGCATGATAATTCTTAGCAAAATCTTTGTGATGTGACTCATTATACTAATTGTTCTATGTTGATCACATTCCAAGGTTCCTGATTTCTTTGGGATTGCAATAAATATAGAGTTACATAATTCAGGAGGTATATCTCCAGTATCATATAATGTGTTCAGCAGTCTGGTGACTTGATCTAGTCCAAATTCTTCTAAAGCTTTAATCATTTCTGTTGTGATGTTATCTGCACCGGGGGCCTTGCCAGCTTTCATATGCTTAAGAACATTTCGAACCTCCATCTCCGGTATTACATTACAGTCTATTATTACAACCCTGAAGTTATCTTAGTAACATGATTACCATTTCGCTTTTTCTCGTGTACCTGCCAAAAATAAGGGCTTCATATGTGTAAAGACCATGCAGTTAAGCAGATACGTGTTCTCACCAATAACACGCTCAGTAAACGTATATTGTGTGCGATATTATACAATATGAAGAGTCATGTATGGATTAATATAAGATAGTAACAAATCAAATAAAAGCATTGTTTCATTGCGTAAATGCCGGAACATTTCCATTTGAAAGTAGGCGTGTACAATGTAATACATATTGTTGTTTGTTGTTTTTTTTGTGGTTAAATTATATACCCACCGTATTTGTTATATGGATAAATAGCTATCGTTATCACCCTTACTTGCCACCTTACAATGGATTTAGATTATTGTTGTTTCCCCTCGTTGCCTCATTTCCTGTAGCTGACACACTGATGTCAACCTTTATTTTAATATTATTCACATTATTGCGAAAACAGAAATAAACGACGAAATATTAGTGAATAATGAGACTAGCATTTTGAATTATGAGTTCATAATCATTATCTTGTGCCATGCCAAATAACGTAGACGATCATGAACACGCTTATCGGTAAAGTACATGAGCACGTGACATATCTACCAGCGAGTTAATGAGTGCCCAGCATCCACTGCAATGTGTGATCAATAAGAATTAGGTCAGTAGGTTAGAGAGGGGAAACTTCTGGAATGGTCAGGTCGAAGATTGTTTTGTCTTTATAGCATACTTTTTTTTCTTTTTTTCCCATCTCGTTTTCTGATTTCTCACCTATCTTCCAATAATTTGATATTGATATTTGGAACATTTACCTATCAGTGGATCTGAAGCACACAGATCCCAGTTACAATGACCAGTCTTGACTCACAATGTAGCCCTCTGTCCTACCCTAATAAACTTGTAGAAGATCTAAGCGCGTACACTCAGAGTCAAGTGGGGATCGTTAAGACAATCTGTGATAAAATATATCTAACTGTACTTTAACTGGCAAGATCGAGGAAATGGAACAAGGGGAAGACAGAGAAGTCGATAATTGGTTGGCTTGACCACGTGGCATGGTAGAGACATAAACACTGCACTGATCCACGACTCTGGTGATCGAGTGAAATTGAGAATCATGACCGCCAACGATTATAGACGTGGCACATGATGGATGGACTGTAACGGCAAGTGGCGGCGATTGCTGTAGATTCTTTGCTGTATATTTTCTATGCAATGATGGTCACTGGTGTGACGTATCTAACCTGCACATGACACATTTTGATTACTCTGACTATTTATCAACATTTTGAGATTCAAACAGTTTATTAACTGTTTGCACTTCACTTACAATGGGTTGTAAAAAGAGAAGGAATGCCACATTTGTTTCATCCCTGTACATCCCATAAAGTATTTCAGCTTTGTAGCACTTTCCACTTTGTCTTGTTATTTCGAAGTGTGCCTTCAACTCCAACCATTATCGAGGCATTATCTGTACCAGTTGCAGCCAAATTGACACTGAAAGAACACAAAGTCGGCATCACAGCAATAAGTCGCAGCACAGTGAGTTTACAGTTCAAATCATGTTATTATAATTTATGCGCCCTTTTACTCATTACCGGGGGGTTGCCAGATTGTTGAGCGTTGACCCAAGTCATTTCAAAGTTTAAATAATGGCAGTTACCATAATTTATGCGCGTCCGGACCAAACAAAAAATGGGTAAATGACATAAAGTAAAATCTAGAAAGTACACACAATATCCAACTCCAAATGAAAAGTATCTAGAATTGCATCCAACATCCAAACGTTAGAAAACGGTATCCAGAGGCCGGCAAAAACCTCTAGACCTGGATATAAAATATCTAGAATGGCAACCCTGAACTATTAATGTTGAAACTCTTCGCTGGCTGCCGAGGATGGGGACGGAGCTCTTATGGGAAAGCCCCGAATGCTATGGTTTCGGTTCCTTAATCAATCAATCAATCACCTATCACGGGTGAAGTAATCTAATACAGAGTATAATATTATACAATGGAATGATTAATGTATGGATTAATATATTATCGTAGAAAAACAAACAGTACAATCGTTTGATTACATAACTGCCAAATAGTTTCCAGGACAATGGTTAAGTAAAATATTATAAATATTTTTAACAAGTAAATAACCACCGTATATATTATTTGAATGAATAGCAATAGTTATTTCCCCTGCTGGCATTTATATGGATTTGATTATATTTGTTTCCCCTCATTGCCTCATTTCGTGTAGTACAGTGCATTCAAACTTTATTTTAACGTTATTCACATTATTGCGAAAACAGGAATAGGCAACAACGTGTTAGTGAAAAGTGAGACTCATATTTCGAAATATGAATTCATCTTCACCATGTGCCTTTTCAAATGTCGTAGGCGATCATGCATGTCAGCTAGCTATTCAATGAGTACACAACATCCATTGCACGATGAGATCAAGAAGAGAAAGGGAAGCCGGTTTGACAGAGGACACGCCTGGAAGGGTCAGGCCGAGCACAGCATTCGAAAGGTTTGTTCACTCGAGGACGTAGATTCTTGTGAATGATAGAGACATGTGCAAGCAACATGTAGTGAGTTTTTGTTTAAAGTATGCACCAGACTGAATGGAGGGTGACGACAACAACACCCGATAATTTTAGAGGTAGACGTTCAAGTCCTTACTATTGAGAGTTCTTCTGAGGGTATGTACTCATCTAGACTAATTGGACTGTTATTGGACATAGGGGTGCTCTAGATTTTCACAGATCAGGTCGAATGGACAACTGTGAAGGAAGAATGCGATACCTTCGCCTTAAAACATGTAGTCTGACAAGCGTTGGAAATGGCGGTAACTAAAGCAGTAGCCCGATTGCAGACATAGAGTGTAAACCGGCATGGCAGTAACTAAAACAGTAGTCTGACTGGAGACAGATTATAACTCGATATTGCAGTAACTAAAACAGTAGTCTGACTGGAGACAGATTATAACTCGATATTGCAGTAACTAAAACAGTAGTCTGACTGGAGACAGATTATAACTCGATATTGCAGTAACTAAAACAGTAGTCTGACTGGAGACAGATTATAACTCGATATTGCAGTAACTAAAACAGTAGTCTGACTGGAGACAGATTATAACTCGACGTGACAGTAACTAAAACAGTAGTCTGACTGGAGACAGATTGTAACTCGACGTGACAGTAACTAAAACAGTAGTCTGACTGGAGACAGATTGTAACTCGACGTGACAGTAACTAAAACAGTAGTCTGACTGGAGACAGATTGTAACTCGACGTGACAGTAACTAAAACAGTAGTCTGACTGGAGACAGATTGTAACTCGACGTGACAGTAACTAAAACAGTAGTCTGACTGGAGACAGATTGTAACTCGACGTGACAGTAACTAAAACAGTAGTCTGACTTGAGACAGATTGTAACTCAATATTGCAGTAACTAACGAAGTAACCTGGCTGGAGACAGATTATAACTCTATATTGCAGTAACTAACGGAGTAACCTGGCTGGAGACAAATTGTAACTCGACATTGCAGTAACTAACGAAGTAACCTGGCTGGAGACAAATTGTAACTCGACATGACAGTAACTAAAGAAGTAACCTGACTGGAGACAGATTGTAACTCGACATGATATGGTCCTCATAGGAACAAAGACTTTATCCACGAATCTGGTGACCGTCTGAGACGGAGAAACACAAACACCCACGCCTATCGGCATAGTGCATGATGATGAACGCTCGTTATATAGTTCCATGTAAATGTATGCATCTCAATTTCACTTACTAGCCTCTATAACTTACTCTCTATAGCTCCATGTAACTATATGCATCTCAATTTCACTTACTAGCCTCTATAACTTACTCTCTATAGTTCTATGAAACTATACGCCTGTCAATTTCACTTACTAGCCTCTATGACTATAGCTCCCAATCTGACTAGGCCATCGAAGGTTGTGGGTTCGATTCCAGACCGCATACGTCAGTTCACGAGTACATCTCTTCATCGACCTCTCGCGAGGTCCGTCGCTTGAACTACTGAGTTCATGCTTTGTGAGACGCTTTCCCGAGCTGCGGGAAAAAGAATTGAGCTATATGCAGATTAACAACTCGGTGCAATGCGACGTTTTTCCCCCCTCTATAGCTCCATGTAACTGTATGTCTCTCTTGTCTCTTTTACTAGCCTCAATAACTTACTCTCTATACCTCCATGTAAACTGTATGTCTCTCTTTGTCTCTTTTACTAGCCTCAATAACTTACTCTCTATACCTCCATGTAACTGTATGTCTCTCTTTGTCTCTTTTACTAGCCTCAATTAACTTACTCTCTATACCTCCATGTAACTGTATGTCTCTCTTGTCTCTTTACTAGCCTCAATAACTTACTCTCTATACCTCCATGTAACTGTATGTCTCTCTTTGTCTCTTTTACTAGCCTCAATAACTTACTCTCTATACCTCCATGTAACTGTATGTCTCTCTTTGTCTCTTTACTAGCCACTATAACTTACTCTCTATAGCTCCATGTAACTATCTGTCTCTCTATGTCTCTCTTTCTAGCCACTATAACTTACTCTCTATAGCTCCATGTAACTATCTGTCTCTCTATGTCTCTCTTTCTAGCCACTATAACTTACTCTCTATAGCTCCATGTAACTATCTGTCTCTCTATGTCTCTCTTTCTAGCCACTATAACTTACTCTCTATAGCTCCATGTAACTATATGTCTCTCTATGTCCTCTCTTTCTAGCCACTATAACTTACTCTCTATAGCTCCATGTAACTATCTGTCTCTCTATGTCTCTCTTTCTAGCCACTATAACTTACTCTCTATAGCTCCATGTAACTATATGTCTCTCTATGTCTCTCTTTCTAGCCACTATAACTTACTCTCTATAGCTCCATGTAACTATCTGTCTCTCTATGTCTCTCTTTCTAGCCACTATAACTTACTCTCTATAGCTCCATGTAACTATCTGTCTCTCTATGTCTCTCTTTCTAGCCTCAATAACTTACTGACTATAGCCTCCATGTAACTGTATGTCTCTCTTTGTCTCTCTTTACTAGCCTCTAATAACTTACTCTCTATAGCTCCATGTAACTGTATGTCTCTCTTGTCTCTCTTTACTAGCCTCTATAACTTACTCTCTATAGCTCCATGTAACTGTATGTCTCTCTTGTCTCTCTTTACTAGCCTCTAATAACTTACTGACTATACCTCCATGTAACTGTATGTCTCTCTTTGTCTCTTTATTAGCCTCTATAACTTACTCTCTATAGCTCCATGTAACTGTATGTCTCTCTATGTCTCTTTTACTAGCCTCAATAACTTACTCTCTATAGCTCCGTGTAACTGTATGTCTCTATATGTCTCTTTACTAGCCTCATAACTTACTCTCTATAGCTCCATGTAGCTGTATGTCTCTCTATGTCTCTTTTACTAGCCTCAATAACTTACTCTCTATACCTCCATGTAACTGTATGTCTCTCTATGTCTCTTTTACTAGCCTCAATAACTTACTCTCTATAGCTCCATGTAACTGTATGTCTCTCTATGTCTCTTTACTAGCCTCAATAACTTACTCTCTATAGCTCCATGTAACTGTATGTCTCTCTATGTCTCTTTTAATAGCCTCAATAACTTACTCTCTATAGCTCTATGTAACTGTATGTCTCTCTATGTCTCTTTTAATAGCCTCTATAACTTACTCTCTATAGCTCCATATAACTGTATGTCTCTCTGTGTCTCTCTTACTAGCATCTATAACTTACTCTCTATAGCAGTAGTTCTCAACAGGTGGGGAATTCCCTTCAACGATGAGAGAGAGAGAGAGAGAGGAGAGAGAGAGAGAGAGAGAGAGAGAGAGAGAGAGAGAGAGAGAGAGAGAGAGAGAGAGAGAGAGAGAGAGAGAGAGAGAGAGAGAGAGAGAGAGATTAAGATTATTTCTAGATCGCATTAATCCAATAACCGTTTACTTGATATTGTTTTTCCCTCTATACTTTACGGTTCTGTATTTCTGGCTCTTCTGAAATTCGTTTTATAACGTAAGCAGACCTGCCCATCACGTTTTATGTAGACGACCAGACTTGTTCTAGTATGTGTTATTAAATTTAGCTTCCATGTTTACGTATACTGTGTAGGGGCGGGAGGTGGAAAGGGGGGGGGGTGATGATGGGAAGGTAATACGAAGGAAAGGGGGGGGGGGGGGGTTACATTCTGAACATAAGGTGAAGGAGTGCATGGGCCAAAAAAAGTTTGAGGACTACTGCTCTATAGCTTCATTTATCTGTATATCCCACTGACATATGCCTGGGTCAGTGACATTGAGGTGAGTGACCCTGGTAGCGAGACTACGAGAAAAACAACCAGCCATGAGAAATAATGGTGAGGGTAGATGGAGACCCCAAGGGTGGATGGGGGGAGAGAGAGTTTAGTTTTTGGTGAAGTCAGAGGACTGGGGGGCAGTTTATGTTTTGACGCCGAGCAGATCGGTAGTTGAAGAAGTGGGAGCTTAGACTGACTGCGGTCAGATCTTTTGTTGTGTTGTTCTCCCAGTTGTGAATGCAGGTCTGAACCCAGAGTGGGTTGAATAGTTAGTGGAGACTAGACCCAGTGTGTGGGTGTATTGTGTGAGGTCCAGCGGTGGATAGTAGCTGGATTAACTGTCTTATGGATTTGAGATGACGCAGGCCGTGAGAAGACAGTGATGTGTACGTGTTAAATTGTGAGGAGGATATTTATATTCTATGGATTATATTGTTTCTGGATATATAAGGATGTTCCGTTTGTCCGTGTTCTTTCTGCAATAAAGGATTATGTGCGCCAACTCAATCTTGTTTAATGACTGGTGAATGTGCACTGCGGGGGTGAGTTATATTGTAAGACAGTTAGATAGCTCAATTGACACACCAGGAGCATCGTTACCTAGACAACGACCATATCACGCACTTATCATCAAGAACTTCGTGATATTATCTGAGGGCTCTCCGGTCAAGGACGACGGGGATATATTATATTATATGGGAGCTCGTCGCTTAGTAAAGATCTTCTGATGGTTACATTCTGTCAAGGAAAACGGTGTAATGTTGTATTATCTGGGAAACTTCGTACGGTCAAGAACAATATAGACATTGTTGTCATTCTGTTATCTGTGAACTCGGCGATTAGAGAGATTATTATTATTAAATTCAAAGACAATACGCAAGCTAGCAGACGGGGCACGGAAAAACCAGTGTTGAATCCAGAGTGTGGCTAGGGCAGAGTGCGGGTGTGTTAAGGACAGGGGCACGAAAGGCCACCACGGCACATCAAAAACTATTCAGCGCGCGACGTCACAGATCAACCGGGAGAGTGGACTACGGTTACGGGTTAGTCACTAGTCACAAACAGCGGCACAGAAAAGTCGGCGCTATGATAACTAGCCGGACTATATCCTGACAGGTGTGTGTGGGTGTGACGAAGACAGGATTGAACACCACAGATAACAGACAGTTCACGTGAAGGTCAACAGTACAGGTAAAATTGGATACCAGGAAGTATTGCTGCAGCTAGCAGGGACGCCAGAGAATTAACGCAGACAGGCGCTTGTGTTTATAGGTCAAGTGAACAGCACAGGTGAAAAGGCCCGACAGGGGCGGGTCAGTCCTGTGCGCATTGAAGACAGGTGTGTGTGGTGAGGTCAATACACTGTGTGGTCGCAGGTAGACTGGTCAAGATTTTCGACGCAGTCAACAGGACGGAGGGTACGCCAGCGACCAGTTACTGGGGAAGTACATGTTTGGAAAACTCTCGGGAAGGAGAGTTAACATGGATGTTTAGGATACACAGAATTGACATTTGCTGATTCACCGGGAGGGGTGACAGACGTGGGTAGTAACGGTACCCCTACTACAGCCGTGCTGAGGCAGAAGTGGAAAGTGTTTGTGTATGACGGAAAAAGTCTCCGGTCAGTTTACAGACAGATTAAGTGTGTATTATTGTGACAAAGAGTACCCGACTTGAGGTGTCCGGCAATGTCAAGGCCGATGCGGTGGAAATTTACTAAAATTTTCCACTGGAGAACTGGATAAACAAGTTGTTTTGAAAGAAAGCCAGACTTTATGTTCGTCTTTGTTCAATCCCTTTGTGATCATTACCCTGTTATGAGCAAACAATTTTAACGTGTCGTCACCGCATCCGTGGGTGCATACAATTGCTAAAAAGTAAATTACTATACACAGTGAAAGCGTTGGACATATGCTGCCATTTCTTTTGGTGAACTCATTACATATATGATACGGACTGTGGTGAAACAAGACGTTTGGATTATTACTTTGTTGTCACCTTGTTGGGAAAGTACAATAACGTTACGGACTGTGTCGTGACAGAACATTTTGGATAATCACTATCATCTTCAACTTTTGTCAACAGTTGGAATTTATGATCACCACGTGAAATTCAGTAACCACTCAACAAATCAATCAGTCGTTTTGGGAATTTAGCGTCGTGGATATCTCGGAATGTTAACCAACAGACACTTCCAGCCTATTGTGAAAAACTATTAACAGCAAAATAAGAACGTTTGGCGACGGATTAATAAGCACATTAGTGTCGGCCAGCCATTTCGACATTTTGTTTGCCCTCATCGTTTTAACTGTCGTTACCGTTTATGTACTTATATATATATATATATATATATATATATATATATATATATATATATATATATATATATATATATATATATATATATATATATATATATATATATATATATATATACTAGCTGACCCGGCCCGGTTTCGCCCAGGCCCTGGAGGGGATCTATCTATCAGTCTGTCTGTCTGCTTGTTTGTCTGTCTGTCTGTCTGGCTGACCCGGCCCGGCCGCACCCAATCCCTGGTGGGGAGCATCTCATTTAATTCATATAAGTAGTCATATAAGCTCTCCCGTTCCCGACTATCTGTCTGTCTGTCTGTCTATCTGTTTGTCTGTCTGTCTGACCCGGCCCGGCTTCATCCAGTCCCCGGTGGGGGGGGCATCTCATTTAATTCATATACGTAGTCATATAAGCTCTCCCGTTCTCGACTATCTGTTTGTCTGTCTATCTGTCTGTCTGTCCCGGCCCGGCTTCACCCAGTCCTTGGTGGGGAGCATCTCATTTAATTCATATACGTAGTCATATAAGCTCTCCCGTTCCCGACTGTCTGTCTGTCTATCTGTCTGTCTAGACCCGGCCCGGCTTCACCCAGTCCCTGGTGGGGAGCATGTCATTTAATTCATATAAGTAGTCAAATAAGCTTCCGTTCCCGACTATCTGTCTGTCTGTCTATCTATCTGACCCGGCGTGGTTTCGCCCAGCTCCTGGCGCACAGTAACTTAAAAGAATGTCCTTCCACACACCATTCATTATTTTTAATGAAAACTGTTTTTAATCACCGACATGACAGTTGATAAGTTCTTTAAGCAGAAAAAGATGGGTTACAATGTTATGCATTATGCATTATTTTTATGAAAACTTTGAAAATGCCTTAAAGATTATATCATTATTTATTATAACTTATATGCCTGAAAATAACTATAGACAAAGAGTTTAACAATAGTGCAAGTAAGTCCAACAATATGACTATAAAGTATATAGAAATGTTATTAAAAGTTATGCCCCTTGAAATAACTTTTCTAGAGTGAAGTCCCCCTGCTATATAGAAATGATATAATGAAAAATGAAAAAGTAAATGTTATTAAATAAGTAGAAGATTTTACACTAAGAAATCTATTATAGTCGGTTGCCACAGGAATGAAAGGAAGACGTGTAGAAAATTTCATCTCAATCGGATGTACCGTTATCGAACGCATCCAATACACACAACCAAACAAAGTCACATACACTCTGTTTTATAGTTATAGATATGGATATGTTATTACATGTAATTGTTGGATAGGCATTTTAATGCAATTTCTATCTATCATAGGCGTTGCAAAACGTGGTTCTTGTGCTCACGATATTTTTGTAAGGACAACGCTAAAAAAGTTAGTGGGGTGTGCATTGGCATTGTGGTCCTAACTAATATCTAGTGCCGGTGTGTATTGCGTCAAATCTGTGAATTATTGATTTGAGATTCCTTCATTTCGTCTTATTATTTTTATGTTTGATATTTTATTTCTTTGAGTATATATGTGTTATTATTGTAACTCCTGCGACTAATTCTGCTATATAGACTGTTTTCGGTGTCAGTTTACATATATTACGCGCACTGTGGTCGTCCCTACACAAGCTTGTGAATGTTACTGTGGTTTATTTCTTTGTGATCACCGTCTCCGTGTACTTGGCTTGTGCGTCTAACGTTTTATAGACAACACTTACTGTTATCATTCATTCGTTTGTATGTGTAGTTACATGTATGTTTAACAATATTTCCAGAAATTTTATACAACTATTTGCGATATATACGAGGGAGTATAGGTGATATTCCTCCTCACTACCTAGTGCTTGTAAAGTGACTGGGTGAGCACAGAGTGATATTATTAGTTCTACGGATTTACGTACAGTCTTAGTGGAGGTGTACTTAGGGAAAGTACACAAAGACTAGCAGGAGAGTCTTTACATTTATAGTTGGCTGAAAGACAGCAACGTGTCCACAAGTACAAGATGCCTACTTTAATGGAATATATTGAAGCAGGTGAAAGGTTAGGCCTGAAGGGTAAAGAGTTACAGGAGTATGTAGAAGCAAAAGAACAAAAACACGCTGAAAGAGAACAAAGACAAGCCGAAAGAGAACAGAGACAGGCAGAACTCGAGGCCAAACGCCTACAGGAAGAAAAGTTAGCTAAGAGAGAACAAAGACAGGCCGAAATGGAAAACAAGCGTCTACAGGAAGTAAAGTTAGCTGAAATAGAAAACAAGCGTCTACAGGAAGAGAATGAGACACAAATGCAAATGGAAATTGAGAAATAGAAACTCAAGTGTCAAATGGAAACTGAAATTGCTCTCAGAAAATTAGAACTATCATCAAAAGGTCAAAGTGAGGAAGGCAGAAGACCTTCACAGTCATCACAAAGATTGAAATTGCCATATTTTACAGACCGGGACCATCTTGAATCCATCTGGGAAGATTCGAAGCATCAGCAAAAGTGTTAGGTATTCCAGAGGGAGAGTATGCGATGCGGTTTGGCGAGTATCTTACGAGTAAGGCCCTAGATACAATGTTTAATTTACCTGTGGAAGAAAGAAACAACTACACTATTTTGCGTCAACGTCTGCTTACAAAGTTCCAACTAACTGAGCATGGATATAGAACAAAGTTTAGACAGTAAGGGCCAGAGAAAAAATCAAGATTTCACAGATTTTGTTAATACTGTAAAGAACACATTTAACAAATGGATGGAGCTTGCAGAAGTAGGGAAAGATTTTAATAAATTAGTGGATTTAATGTTAAGAGACAAGGTAGTATCTGCATGCAATACAAACTTAGTATCTTTCTTTGAGGAACGTAAGCCAAAGGACATATGCACAATGTCACAGTTAGGGCAAAACTACATGACTGCACATCCAAACAGTTCTATTGTAGACTAATGAGTGAGGAAATAGTCTGTGCAGCGTACACTAAACAGGACCAGAATCCAGTTATCAGACAAAGGGCGAAAAGTGTGGATTCAGCACAGACGTATGAACAACAAGGGTCTCAAGATAATGGTTTCCATGGCAACCATTTTAGCAGAGCAGGACGGTACCCATACATAAGGGGGAGCTTTCAGAGACGTCCAAATAGTTATGCCGGATGTTGGAATTGTGGGAGCTGGAGACACAAGGCAGCACAATGTGATGCACAACCATCCAGTGAGCCAACAAGTAACGCAAGGAAGGAGATCATCTGTTTCAAATGTGGAAAGAAGGGGCATGTCAGCCATCAATGTAGGATGAGAGAAACAGAGCACTCAAATGCAGCGCAAGTAATTGAGACGCTGAACAATGAAAATTGTAGTGGATGTAAACTTCTTTTTGAAAAAGACGGTCAGCCAGTCTTAATATGTGGTCACACAGTTAAAGCAGGATCAGCAGTGCATGAAGGATGAAGTCTGAAGATGCACCATGGATTTGTTAATGATTTGCCAGCGTTAACAATTAGGGACTCCGGATGTATGCCCATCGGAGTTAGAAAGAGTTTAGTGCATCCCTCGGATTACACAGGGAAAAAGATTAGATCCATCACATTTAATGGGACAGTAGAATTCTACCCATTAGCCGTGATAACAGTGAAAACACCATATATCACAGGAAGAGTGACAGCGTGTGTTCTGGACGCACCAGTGGCGGATTTGATCATAGGAAATGTAGCAGGAGTTAAAGATTGTACAGTAGATAAAGTAGTTTATTGGGACCAGATACATAGTGTAAGTAGTAACGGGGTAGTTACTAAAAGAAAACCTAAATTAGAGAGTATAGCTGAAGAAAAAGAGGCACTTGAAGTAAACACAGAGGACAACGATAGGACAGCTGAGCAGGTGAGAATGGATCTCAAAGATAGCTGTAGGGAATCCCAGAGACAAGATACTACTCTCGACAGGGGTGTACTAAAGTGAGACATAGGCAATCAAAGAAGGGTTGATGGTGCTTCGGAAGGAAGAACAATACTCTCACTCGCCGGCTTTCAGATGACGTAACGGCATGCGGGCAAGGAGTGGTACCCTTAGCATATAGAGACCAAGATATATTAGATCAGCTCAGGATAGTGCATGTGCAGCGCACACAGGTATAAGGTGTATGCAGCAGAGAGCAAGGTGCCAGGGACATGGGCCAAGATTGAATAAAGAGTTCAGACTAAACAGAGACTGCAGTGTAACGGTGCAATATGCAGATAGGAGAGTTGAGTCAGGCCAAAAGAGTATTCGCGACATCACGGACCCAGGGTTAGGGATAGCATACAGATGTTGTAAATATATGGGCACCATGAGGAATAGGTACAAGAAAGGTAGATACATCATCGACAGAAATAGATGGAGATTTGATGCAAGAAAAGAACCACCTGATACAGGGTCGGTACACAAATAGGTTGTGTCTTCTTGGGGATGTTATTAGACTTGCAGGTACACTGATATTATGTTCCCTATGATATGTTTATTATTATTATTATTATTATTATTATTATTATTATTATTATTATTATTATTATTATGTGAGATACTAGTCATGTATTGGTACACAAGATGTAAAGTGTTGGTATTGATGTGTGGGGAATATGGGAGTGTACTATGAGCATTTGATGTATTATTTAATGTGGTAGCTAAAGTAAGATGGAGTCATACTTAGGGCTACCAAGGCAATATGTCTGGGTCACATAGTTGATAAGTATTAGTCTCCCAACATTTGAAAACGATGTTTTCTTTTAAGAGGGGGGTAATGACATATGCCTGGGTCAGTGACATTGAGGTGAGTGACCCTGGTAGCGAGACTACGAGAAAAACAACCAGCCATGAGAAATAATGGTGAGGGTAGATGGAGACCCCAAGGGTGGATGGGGGGAGAGAGAGTTTAGTTTTTGGTGAAGTCAGAGGACTGGGGGGCAGTTGATGTTTTGACGCCGAGCAGATCGGTAGTCGAAGAAGTGGGAGCTTAGACTGACTGCGGTCAGATCTTTTGTTGTGTTGTTCTCCCAGTTGTGAATGCCCAGCCTGAACCCAGAGTGGGTTGCATAGTTAGTGGAGACTAGACCCAGTGTGTGGGTGTATTGTGTGAGGTCCAGCGGTGGATAGTAACTGTATGTCTCTCTGTGTCGTTATCGCTCTATTTCTTTGTGTGTGATGTATATGTGTGTGTAGGAGTTTGCAGTTTGCATGACACCCTCTGCACCCTGGCCAAAACAAGTGCTGATATTTATAAAGCCACGTTTTGATCTTAGTCGCCAGTTGTGACATTTTGTAGGTATCGCCGTTCCCACAGGGGCCAGAGTCACCTACGGCCGTGTGTGTCATACAGTTGACCTCAGCTGGTGGCCCTGACAAGATCAAGTCAGATACTACACATAGATCCTAGGCATAAGACTGGATGCAATTACAAGGTACAATCGTGCGTACCTGACAAAAAATGCCATAATAGGCAACACTGCATCACTATGATAAAGCAGATAATTATTATGACTTATCACTCTTTAAGTAACCTAATGTTGTTTACGATATTATACAATTTAGAAAAGGCATGTATGGATTAACATAAGAAACTAAATATCAAATATATAAAGATTCTTTGATTGCAAATAACAAACTGAGGGCTTCTATGAAAAGAGGGAAATAAAAACGTAATACATTTAAAGTTATTGTTAAATAACCACCGTGTTTGTTATATGAATAAATAACTATCGTTATCTCCCTTGTTGCCCGCCCTTACATGGATTTATGGGAATTATTTCCCCTCATTACCTCATTTCTAGGACTAACGTGTTCACATGTCATCCTTGACTTGGGGACGTAAATTACAAGTACCTCTGAAGTCGTAGTGGGTTAGCCTGATGACGAGGAACACTGTTAATAGGGAATGCTAATACACTTAAACAATGAGTGATGGCGGCTACTTATAGACACACACAGCAGACAAATAATCAAACAAACAATGACATCACAACAATGTCACACAAGAACGAAACAGAGAAAAACAACCAGTCATAAATGCCGAGAGACATCCACTCACGCACAGACACGCATACAACCAGACATAAAGATAGACAGATAGTTAACCAGACAACCGTCAGTCAGATATGGGGATGTTTTTAACAGCCGATAATGGGTATTGACCCCATTTTCGCCTTGTGCATTTTGTGTTTTTGTAAGAATATGTTACATTGGTAGAGGAAGGTGACTATTTGACACCACTGCGCCTCGCTTGTCCCCACATATCATTCAGTTGACCTCTGCTTGTGACCCTGGCGGGATCAAGTCAAGATACTACACTTTGATGTTAACCAAAAGAGCCGAATGCAATTACAGGGTACATGCTTGTACCTGCCAAAAATAATACATCTTAGAATGATTGCAGCCTTACTGTTAAGCAGATAAGTTTCGGACCTATCAATCTTTAAGTATCTGGCCACTCCCTGCTGAATGTGATTATAACTCTGCACAAGTCTGACTGCTCCGCTTGCACTCTGGCCCACTCCGCTCCTCGTCTAATGTTCTCCAAGATGCACACTTGTCTGATCGTATCCTCCGCCTCAGCCATCCATGATTTCCCTCTTATCAATCGCTGACCCTTAACGGCGTCCAGCGCCTCATGCAACGGGTGATCTGTGTCTGCAGCTACTCTGAGGTATGCCTTCGTCTGCATCACCTTGAGCCTACCAGCAACAGTTGGCAACCCAATGATGTAAATCATACACCCTACTGGGGTGTCTCAGGTGCATCCCAGAATGACTCGCATAGCTTCGTTCTGTATGCGCTCTAATTTCACCAGCTAACTCTTTGAGACAGTGAGCAGTCCTAGTCCATAATCAATTACTGAAAGGATCAAGTGCTGGTATAGTGTTAAAAGCATGCTCTGCTCTGTGTCAATTGCAGTCATAGTTTTAAGTGCATTGAGTCCCTTTTGAGATCTTGTCACAACCGTCTCCACAAGGTCCTTGAAGGACAGGCTCCTGTCAAATGTGATTCCCAGATACTTCAGTTTGTTCTCTCTGTTGACGCTTCTACCATCTATCGTGAGGCTTGGGACATCATCTCTCACAATTCTGTTGTCCAGAGAGCACCACAAAACAGCCGCCTTTTCCGGGTGGATGACAGCACTCATTTCAATGCACCAGTCAATCACTTTGTCTATGTCGCCTGTAACTCCTGGGCTGTTTTCTACCTATCTCTCACCTGCCTATATGCAAGAATATCATCTGCATCAACCAGAGGTTGATTGCAACGTCCTGCAAGAGACATGGAACACTTCAGCGGTCGGCTTGGCCGAAAGGATAAGAGCGCTCGTATTTTACAACTTCCGGTGAGATGACGACGTTGCTGCGGGGTCATCCATTATACCTGTCAGGTCAGTTGCTCTTCAACGTTGACTTATTGTTAGAAAGCATTGGCAAACTACGGAACGTAAACTTAGACAATCAACATGGGGTGGGGGTCGATCGCAACATCTTGCAAAGGACAGGCAACATTTCTAACTCCTTCAGACTCAAAAACTACCAGCATGGCCTAGAGGAAGTCAATGTCGCACCTCTCTCTCTTGTCTTTGACTTGACATTCTCAGACAATGGCCAACAAATAGGCGATGCACATTAAGGTCGTAAGGTCGCTATCCTGCAATTAATTTAAGTATTGTACCTCAACCACAAAGACATTAACACCATCAACAATAACAAATATCACTACAAAAACAACCATCAACATCAATAACATAACCAAGAACAACAACAGGCAAGGTTCAATCAACAACTAGCAGCTTTATGCAGATGAAGAATTAAACCGGACAGAAGTCGGGTCCTCCGTTGCTACCCTGAACACAACTTCTAATTAGAAACAGGGGCAGCTTGATTACGAGTTCTGATGGCAAACTGGAACGCAATGTCCTCAAACCGCTGCCCAGGACAGCACTGGTATTCCTTACTGTTCTTTTCCGAACGCGTTGTCAGAATGTCGTAGTTTGGATTCGGGACGTAATCATACAAGCTAATGTCGGGTGCAGGGTTAGATAACACTATGGTTAGGCTACTGTGTGTCCATGACCCGAACGTTAGCGTGCAGTTTGCACCACTGTCACTATCGACGTTTTGAAGGTCGCAGGTGACGCGCACTCGCACATTTGGTTGATACAACACGTAACCGCCACTTTCTACAACAGCTTGATTCGGTGAGAGCACTTCCTGTGAGCTGACAGCGTTGTAGATGGTGATGTCTGGCATCCAGAGGAAATCAGTTCGCAGACGTACGCTCGTCTCATTAAATCCATCCAGGCTTACATTCCAGGCGAGAGCTGGGTTGTGCCAGGACATTCCCAGCCAAAATACAATATCGATCTCGTTTCTATCCCTGTCCACATCGATGATGTTGGTGAGGCCCAGAACGATATTCACTGCCACGGGTACGCCATTGGTGTCTGCTATAGGTATGATATCCGGATCAGAAGCATGTCTCAGGTAGGAGATTATTGGTGTCTGCCTGAGTTTGACGGCGGCTGAGAATGAGCCTGCTGAAAACAAATAGAAGTGTGTGTGTATATATATATATATATATATATATATATATATATATATATATATATATATATATATATATATATATATATATATATATATAATAAGAAGATCATGTTACAGGCCTTAAGACGTACAAGACATGTCCCATATTATTATAGACCAATCGTGACTGGGTATGTGATATGTGGTCTGCATGGCCTGTACTCACCCAAGACATTGCTGGCACCCATTTTAGGCTGAGTCGACATCAGTCCATTTAAAGGGGGGGGGGGCTGAGTGGTCTCGAGGTATGGTGTCCGTCTCGAGTGCTAGAGGTCCCCAGTTCAAGCCCTGGCGAGGGCCGGACCTTTTCACGTGGACTTCTTGTAACAAAATTTCTCATGGTCTCAGGATAGTGAGATCGGACGCCCGCGTGTATTGTTGCGCACGTAAAAAATCCCTTGGCAGTTGGAAATCGAAAAATAGTAGCCTAACGGCTCTGCCCGAGGAAAGTTTCGAGTTAAAAGTCTATCCAAAGTATTTTAGGATCCTTTCCGGTGCTACTGAGTTAGTGCACTGAGCTGAGATTCGCTGGACTCAGGCTTGACTTAGGAGTAGAGCGGAGCACTTATGGGTTACACACGTGTGCCGTGATGTTGATCCGTCGACTAAACTAACAACTAAATATCGACTAAATTAAGCCCATTTAAATTTGTAAACATCCGAAAACGTGGAATTGTGAATCGTAGCCATACCCAACAGGTCAGCAGACGAGTGTCTAGCCACTAGGCTACCGTGAGCTACTTAGTAAGTGTAACGTGGTCGTGAGAAACATCATTCTTCTGATATCATCATCATCATCATCATCATCATCATCATCATCAACATCGTCATCATCAATCATCATCATCATCATCATCATCATCTTGACAATCACATTCAGTATACTACTGGAGGGTCTCGCGTGGCTGAACCAGTGTTTGCGTTCTTCTCTCCGGGTCAATCCTAGCTGCGCTACCGCTGTTCCCTTCCATTAATAGATTTTATCACTATCTACTGATATTTAATAATACGACTGTCCCTAACCTCTTGGGTAGTGAATTACGATGCATAACCTTATCGGACAATTGCGAAAAACTGAAGGTGCAGTGTGCACATGAAATGATTAAATGCCATGGGATGATTAATCGTCTTATGTGACTTCCTGTATGTGCCACGGACTTATATATTGGCAAAATATTGCCATTGCGTTAAAACACAACACGTCTGCTACCATATTAACAACAGTTAAGTCATAACTGTGAGACACCCTGTCTCCCTTTTTCCGTCATCCATTGTTGTTTGGTCCAATCATGCTTGTTATTTGTCCCTGTCTCTGTTAAGACCGTGAGGCCGCTGTTCTGGCACACGTATTATGAATGGAAAGAAATCCTACCCACGGGGATAGTGTTCTTTAGCCTGGATCAGTCCAGTGGAAGTAAAATGGACAATGCATGCCGAACTCTGACACTCTTACCCTCTAGTGAGAGACGTACTTTGCTAGCATTTGTTTCTGTTTGAAATTGTATTTGTCAGTCGTAAGCATTTACATTAGTAATCGTAAAGATAATGTATTTGCCAATCGTAAGCGTAAAGTAAGTTAGTTAACAAATCATTCTCACCGCATATCGAAATATTAGTGCAGAAATGCGCAGATCTCCTCCTCGGCAGCTTTATCTCAGCGTGTAAAGACAGAGGGTACCATAAAGTACTATAGTCGAGGGGCGACTTCATTGCACCGGGTTTTACTCCAACTAGTCCGAAATCTCTCCTCGTAACGGCAAGTGGCTTGTCGAGACCATGACACAAAGGAATAACCCACGACCTTTACAGCGCCACACAGCGGCTGACAAACATGGCCACGAGGAAACCCGGACGACACCAATTCTATGTTGCTTGAGTGTTTTCCTTTAACCCCCCCCCCCCACCCCACCCCCCCCCCCCCCCCCATGGCGCACATGTCTAGTTTGACTCCGTTTGACTTGATATTCTTGCACTCTGGTCAACATTGCAGAATCACACCCATCCCTTCAGTCATGTGCTCGTCCTGCATCTCTGAGGTCGGGATGTCAGTTTTGTCCATTGCTCTTAGCCCCCCACAGCAGCCCAGCCCGTAAGCCTACCTGCTAATTGTTTCTTCTTATGCCCGCATGTCCTGGCCCATAAATTAAACTATACATATTGACCTTCTCGGAGATTCGAGCCGTTGTTTTCTGGCCAAGTCCATTTCAATCACCTTTAGCAAAATCACGGAATCGCTTGGGAAACATGCATAGTTTGACCCCTGTGTCTTCACCTATGTTATTGCCTATATTACTACCATGAAGTCCACACTCCTCGAAATCAGGGGTTCTGAAAACGCAAAGGAGTGGTTGTTCACAATGTCTTCCTTGCCTTCCTCGTCATCTTTTCCTCAGTTCGATCTTAATATATATATATATATATATATATATATATATATATATATATATATATATATATATATATATATATATATATATATATATATATATATATATATATATACATATATCTCTGTGCGCATGTCCGTGTGCGTCTATCTGGGTGTCTGTGTATACCAGCGTGAGTGCGTGTCTGGGTTAAACGGTGCATGTGTGTATCGCTCTATATTTTCCTGTGGCTATGTTTATGTGTGTGTAACTGAATGAATGTATTTATATAGATTGCTTGGCTTGTGTGTTGACTGCTTGGCTGACCGACTGTTTAGTTAGATACCTATTTGTTTCGTTTGATGGCAAGGTTGTTTGATTAGCTGGCTGGGTTTGTTAGCCGGCTTCTTCGGTGAACTGGTTGCTTGTTTGGTTTGTCGGCTGGATTGGTCGGCTGGTTGGATGTTTCGTTGGCTGGTTGGATGTTTCGTTGGCTAGTTGGATGTTTCGTTGGCTGGCTGGATGTTTCGTTGGCTGGCTGGATGTTTCGTTGGCTGACTGGATGTTTCGTTGGCTGGTTGGATGTTTCGTTGGCTGGTTGGAGGTTTCGTTGGCTGGCTGGATGTTTCGTTGGCTGGCTGGATGTTTCGTTGGCTGGCTGGATGTTTCGTTGGCTGGTTGGATGTTTCGTTGGCTGACTGGATGTTTCGTTGGCTGGTTGGAGGTTTCGTTGGCTGGCTGGATGTTTCGTTGGCTGGTTGGATGTTTCGTTGGCTGGTTGGATGTTTCGTTGGCTGGTTGGATGTTTCGTTGGCTGGTTGGAGGATTCGTTGGCTGGTTGGATGTTTCGTTGGCTGACTGGATGTTTCGTTGGCTGACTGGATGTTTAGTTGGCTGGTTGGATGTTTCGTTGGCTGGTTGGATGTTTCGTTGGCTGGTTGGATGTTTCGTTGGCTGGTTGGATGTTTCGTTGGCTGGTTGGATGTTTCGTTGGCTGGTTGGATGTTTCGTTGGCTGACTGGATGTTTCGTTGGCTGACTGGATGTTTCGTTGGCTGGTTGGATGTTTCGTTGGCTGGTTGGATGTTTCGTTGGCTGGTTGGATGTTTCGTTGGCTGACTGGATGTTTCGTTGGCTGGTTGGATGTTTCGTTGGCTGGTTGGATATTTCGTTGGCTGGTTGGATGTTTCGTAGTCTGGTTAGATGTTTCGTTGGCTGGTTGGATATTTCGTTGGCTGGTTGGATGTTTCGTTGGCTGGTTGGATGTTTCGTTGGCTGGTTGGATGTTTCGTTGGCTGGCTGGTTGGATGTTTCGTTGGGTGGTTGGATGTTTCGTTGGCTGGTTGGATGTTTCGTTGGCTGGTTGGATGTTTCGTTGGCTGGTTGGATGTTTCGTTGGCTGGCTTATTGGATGTCTAGTTTGCTGGCTGGTTGGATAGCTGGCCGACTGATTGTTTGGTCTGCTGGCTGGTTTAATTACCTGGTTAGTTGATTGATTGGCTGGCTGTTTGAATGCTTGGTTGACTACATCAACACTGCTGCTGCAACTACTACAACTCATAATAATAATTATAACACAAACAACAACAACAGTGACGTGAACAACAACACTAAAAAGCGGTACCAAACACACAAAAAAGAAAATAAACCTGAGACCTAGTAGAATCATCAACATCAGCATTCCGTCCTTGGGCGCCATGTTGATCACGTGTGAAGCAACAGCACAACCACTCTTCTCTATATATACACCTCAACAGGAACCAGATGAGAAGGTAGTGAACCTAATCTTTGCTAAAGAAAACAGTCAACATCTGCTAGCCATGTGTCCAATTAAGTACGCGGGGGATAAGTGGTGAATTAAGTAGAGTGGGTGATCAAGGACAGTTTAGTAGCTAATAGGCCAGGATATCAAATCTATGCGTTATTTACCAGATGTTGTTTTCCCTTCTGTATACCGTCATTATTATCAACATCCCGTGGCTGTCCTGCGCAGAATTTTCGCCCCAGAACAGTCTGTCAAAATGTTATGATAAGCCGGATGCCCCGACAATGGTATTCTCGTGTGGGAATTATCTATTACATATTGAATTCATCTACGTTGTAGTCATCTTGTCTGCTTCCCCGGTACACCTCCATCCATAGTTATCTTTTCCGGGCATTTATGGTTTTTAAAACGCCACAATATTTTTTTATTTTTTTATTGCTCAAATATATTGAACCATGATCGATTAAGCGATTCCAGCCGTTGCTATGTACACAGAAGGACTTCTTCTTATATCTGAGACCTCCGTGGGGATAAGGTTCTCCACACTGGAACAATATCAGTGTCTATGCACCTAATGTTTCATCCCAAGTATTACTTATGTATTCACAACATATATTACTCTGCAGTATGCACCTGATGTTTCAGCCCAAGTATTACTCATGTATTCACAACATATATCACTCTGCAGTATGCACCTAATGTTTCAGCCCAAGTATTACTCATGTATTCACAACATATATCACTCTGCAGTATGCACCTAATGTTTCAGCAAAAGTATTACTCATGTATTCACAACATATATCACTCTGCAGTATGCACCTGATGTTTCAGCCCAAGTATTACTCATGTATTCACAACATATATCACTCTGCAGTATGCACCTAATGTTTCAGCCCAAGTATTACTCATGTATTCACAACATATATCACTCTGCAGTATGCACCTAATGTTTCAGCAAAAGTAGTACTCATGTATTCACAACATATATCACTCTGCAGTATGCACCTGATGTTTCAGCCCAAGTATTACTCATGTATTCACAACATATATCACTCTGCAGTATGCACTTGATGTTTCAGCCAAAGTATTACTCATGTATTCACAACATATATTAGTCTGCAGAGTGCACCTAATGTTTCATCCCAAGTATTACTCATGTATTCACAACATATATTACTCTGCAGTATGCACCTAATGTTTCAGCCCAAGTATTACTCATGTATTCACAACATATATCACTCTGCAGTATGCACCTAATGTTTCAGCCCAAGTATTACTCATGTATTCACAACATATATCACTCTGCAGTATGCACCTAATGTTTCAGCCAAAGTATTACTCATGTATTCACAACATATATTAGTCTGCAGTATGCACCTAATGTTTCAGCCCAAGTATTACTCGTGTATTCACAACATATATCACTCTGCAGTATGCACCTAATGTTTCAGCCCAAGTATTACTCATGTATTCACAACATATATCACTCTGCAGTATGCACCTAATGTTTCAGCCAAAGTATTACTCATGTATTCACAACATATATCACTCTGCAGTATGCACCTAATGTTTCAGCCCAAGTATTACTCATGTATTCACAACATATATCACTCTGCAGTATGCACCTAATGTTTCAGCCCAAGTATTACTCATGTATTCACAACATATATCACTCTGCAGTATGCACCTAATGTTTCAGCCCAAGTATTACTCATGTATTCACAACATATATCACTCTGCAGTATGCACCTGATGTTTCAGCCCAAAGTATTACTCATGTATTCACAACATATATCACTCTGCAGTATGCACCTAATGTTTCAGCCCAAGTATTACTCATGTATTCATAACATATATCACTCTGCAGTATGCACCTAATGTTTCAGCCGAAGTATTACTCATGTATTCACAACATATATCACTCTGCAGTATGCACCTAATGTTTCAGCACAAGTATTACTCATGTATTCACAACATATATCACTCTGCAGTATGCACCTGAATGTTTCAGCCCAAGTATTACTCATGTATTCACAACATATATCACTCTGCAGTATGCACCTAATGTTTCAGCCCAAGTATTACTCATGTATTCACAACATATATCACTCTGCAGTATGCACCTAATGTTTCAGCCAAAGTATTACTCATGTATTCACAACATATATCACTCTGCAGTATGCACCTGATGTTTCAGCCCAAGTATTACTCATGTATTCACAACATATATCACTCTGCAGTATGCACCTGATGTTTCAGCCCAAGTATTACTCATGTATTCACAACATATATCAGTCTGCAGTATGCACCTAATGTTTCAGCCCAAGTATTACTCATGTATTCACAACATATATCACTCTGCAGAGTGCACCTAATGTTTCATCCCAAGTATTACTCATGTATTCACAACAGATATTACTCTGAAGTATGCACCTAATGTTTCAGCCCAAGTATTACTCATGTATTCACAACATATATCACTCTGCAGTATGCACCTAATGTTTCAGCCCAAGTATTACTCATGTATTCACAACATATATCACTCTGCAGTATGCACCTAATGTTTCAGCCCAAGTATTACTCATGTATTCACAACATATATCAACTCTGCAGTATGCACCTGATGTTTCAGCCCAAAGTATTACTCATGTATTCACAACATATATCTAGTCTGCAGTATGCACCTAATGTTTCAGCCCAAGTATTACTCATGTATTCACAACATATATCACTCTGCAGTATGCACCTAATGTTTCAGCCGAAAGTATTACTCATGTATTCACAACATATATCACTGTGCAGTATGCACCTAATGTTTCAGCAAAAGTATTACTCATGTATTCACAACATATATCACTCTGCAGTATGCACCTAATGTTTCAGCCCAAGTATTACTCATGTATTCACAACATATATCACTCTGCAGTATGCACCTAATGTTTCAGCCCAAGTATTACTCATGTATTCACAACATATATCACTCTGCAGTATGCACCTGATGTTTCAGCCCAAGTATTACTCATGTATTCACAACATATATTAGTCTGCAGTATGCACCTAATGTTTCAGCCCAAGTATTACTCATGTATTCACAACATATATCACTCTGCAGAGTGCACCTAATGTTTCATCCCAAGTATTACTCGTGTATTCACAACATATATCACTCTGCAGTATGCACCTAATGTTTCAGCCCAAGTATTACTCATGTATTCACAACATATATCACTCTGCAGTATGCACATGATGTTTCAGCCCAAGTATTACTCATGTATTCACAACATATATCACTCTGCAGTATGCACCTGATGTTTCAGCCTAAGTATTACTCATGTATTCACAACATATATCACTCTGCAGTATGCACCTAATGTTTCAGCCCAAGTATTACTCATGTATTCACAACATATATCACTCTGAAGTATGCACCTAATGTTTCAGCCCAAGTATTACTCATATATTCACAACATATATTACTCTGCAGTATGCACCTGATGTTTCAGCCCAAGTATTACTCATGTATTCACAACATATATCACTCTGCAGTATGCACCTAATGTTTCAGCCCAAGTATTACTCATGTATTCACAACATATATCACTCTGAAGTATGCACCTAATGTTTCAGCCCAAATATTACTCATGTATTCACAACATATATCACTCTGCCGTATGAACCTAATGTTTCAGCCCAAGTATTACTCATGTATTCACAACATATATCACTCTGAAGTATGCACCTAATGTTTCAGCCCAAATATTACTCATGTATTCACAACATATATCACTCTGCAGTATGCACCTAATGTTTCAGCCCAAATATTACTCATGTATTCACAACAATTATCACTCTGCAGTATTCACCTAATGTTTCAGCCCAAGTATTACTCATGTATTCACAACATATATCACTCTGCAGTATGCACCTAATGTTTCAGCCCAAGTATTACTCATGTATTCACAACATATATCACTCTGCAGTATGCACCTAATGTTTCAGCCCAAGTATTACTCATGTATTCACAACATATATCACTCTGCAGTATGCACCTGATGAGATGCATCAAAATATGCCAGGCAAGACATCTGGAAACATATTCTTTATGGATCTTGTTTGGCATCATTTGTGTTCCCCAGTTTGACTTTATCTTCAGTTTGACACGATGATGGATATATTAGTTAATTCTCTATTTCATTAAAAATAAATTCTTAATGCTTTTCAGCAACATTCATATTCAAAAGCGCATATCTGCTTTCTAGATATAACGTGCACTCGTGTGTGTATGTGAAACGTGGACATTGAGCAGACAAGCTGAAAAAACGTCTAATGGCAGTGTTAATGTTGGTTTTGAGGAAAATGCAAAGAATACCATGTACAGACCGAAAAATCAATGGGTAGGTCCTACAAAACACAATGAAAACTGCAAACCTATTACATGAATTAGACTTTAAGAGCACGTTATGAAAGAAAAAGTAACCTGGGGATCCTGTGAAATGTCGAAACATGACCGCAAACGCTTATAGGCATGTAAAGCATCGTTGCCATCTACGACCTGTCGAAAAGACTGTCGGTCTTTTACCATTTCCCCGTCTCATGTATTTTCCTGCCTACAGTGCCTTGTGTCCATTTTCAGGTTGACCGAGAGACCACGTCTTTCAGGAACCAGGCCTTTCATGACTGTCCTTCCTAATCCCTTTTGACGTTTAATAGAACCAAAGTGCCTCCAGGACGCCATACTGTTTATGAGCATACTGTAGTTACGACTGGCACCTGGCTGTCTTGACAGACGATCGTTGGTACAATAGTTATACCTCCCCATAGCACACAGCCTGGGCTGACCCAGTCATGGAGGCCCAAGAAGAGAAGCCCCAGGGGCCTCTATTAGATCATGTTTGTGTGTTTTGTGTTTGCGCTCGATCGCTTTGACCTCAAGCGTAGTCCATACACGTGATATTGCTTCTAGTGCACTAGATTGATTTTTGCCTGCACTAGATTGATTTTTGCCTGCACTAGATTGATTTTTGTGTGTGGATTAGCTTTCCTTATTACCAGTGTCCATCGCCATCAAGCGAACCCACCCCGACTTCTGGGTACTTTTAATGTACGTCCCCAAGTCAAGGATGAGAATTTAACCATTTTAGGCCAGCTGCACACTGATAGACAGGCTCATTCACGATCTACGTGGTGAGTGTCCCCGGGGAAATGTTGGCAGACAAATCCGGCTCAGATCTACGTGGTGAGTGTCACCGGGGAAATGTTGACAGACAAATCCGGCTCAGATCTACGTGATGAGTGTCACCGGGGAAATGTTGACAGACAAATCCGGCTTAGATCTACGTGATGAGTGTCACCGGGAAATGTTGACAGACAACTCCGGCTCAGATCTACGTGATGAGTGTCACCGGGGAAATGTTGACAGACAAATCCGGCTCAGATCTACGTGATGAGTGTCACCGGGGAAATGTTGACAGACAAATCCGGCTCAGATCTACGTGATGAGTGTCACCGGGGAAATGTTGACAGACAAATCCGGCTCAGATCTACGTGAGTGAGTGTCACCGGGGAAATGTTGACAGACAAATCCGGCTCAGATCTACGTGATGAGTGTCACCGGGGAAATGTTGACAGACAAATCCGGCTCAGATCTACGTGATGAGTGTCACCGGGGAAATGTTGACAGACAAATCCGGCTCAGATCTACGTGGTGAGTGTCACCGGGGAAATGTTGACAGACAAATCCGGCTCAGATCTACGTGAGGAGTGTCACCGGGGAAATGTTGACAGACTAATCCGGCTCAGATCTACGTGCTGAGTGTCACCGGGGAAATGTTGACAGACAAATCCGGCTCAGATCTACGTGTTGAGTGTCCCCGGGGAAATGTTGACAGACAAATCCGGCTCAGATCTACGTGATGGAGTGTCACCGGGGAAATGTTGACAGACAAATCCGGCTCAGATCTACGTGACTGGAGTGTCACCGGGGAAATGTTGACAGACAAATCCGGCTCAGATCTACGTGATGAGTGTCACCGGGGAAATGTTGACAGACAAATCCGGCTCAGATCTACGTGCTGGAGTGTCACCGGGGAAATGTTGACAGCAAATCCTGGCTCAGATCTACGTATGGAGTGTCACCGGGGAAATGTTGACAGACAAATCCGGCTCAGATCTACGTGGTGAGTGTCACCGGGGAAATGTTGACAGACAAATCCGGCTCAGATCTACGTGATGGAGTGTCACCGGGGAAATGTTGACAGACAAATCCGGCTCAGATCTACGTGAGGAGTGTCACCGGGGAAATGTTGACAGACAAATCCGGCTCAGATCTACGTGATGAGTGTCACCGGGGAAATGTTGACAGACAAATCCGGTTCAGATCTACCTGGTGAGTGTCACCGGGGAAATGTTGACAGACAAATCCGGCTCAGATCTACGTGGGGAGTGTCACCGAGGAAAATGTTGACAGACAAATCCGGCTCAGATCTACGTGGGGAGTGTCACCGAGGAAATATTGACGGACAAATCCGGATCAGATCTACGTGCTGAGTGTCACCGAGGAAATGTTGACAGACAAATCCGGCTCAGATCTACGTGGGGAGAGTCACCGGAGAAATGTTGACGGACAAATCCGGCTCAGATCTACGTGGGGAGTGTCACCGAGAAAATGTTGACAGACCAATCCGGCTCAGATCTACGTCGTGAGTGTCACCGGGGATTTGTCGACAGACAAATCAGGCTCAGATCTACGTGGGAGTGTCACCGGGGAAATGTTGACAGACAAATCCGGCTCAGATCTACGTCGTGAGTGTCACCGGGGAAATGTTGACAGACAAATCCGATTCAGATCTACCTGGTGAGTGTCACCGAGGAAATGTTGACAGACAAACCCGGATCAGATCTACGTGGTGAGTGTCACCGAGAAATGTTGACAGACAAATCCGGATCAGATCTACGTTGGTAGTGTTACCCGGGAGATGTTGACAGACAAATCCGATTCAGATCTACGTGGTGAGTGTCACCGAGGAAATGTTGACAGACAAACCCGGATCAGATCTACGTGGTGAGTGTCACCGAGAAAATGTTGACAGACAAATCCGGATCAGATCTACGTTGGTAGTGTTACCCGGGAGATGTTGACAGACAAATCCGGATCAGATCTACGTGGTGAGTGTCACCGGAGAAATGTTGACAGACAAATCCGGCTCAGATCTACGTCGTGAGTGTCACCGGGGAAATGTTGACAGACATATCCGGTTCAGATCTACCTGTTGAGTGTCACCGAGGAAATGTTGACAGACAAATCAGGCTCAGATCTACGTGGGGAGTGTCACCGGGGAAATGTTGACAGACAAATCCGGCTCAGATCTACGTGATCGAGTGTCACCGGGGAAATGTTGACAGACAAATCCGGCTCAGATCTACGTGATCAGTGTCACCGGGGAAATGTTGACAGACAAATCCGGCTCAGATCTACGTGATGAGTGTCACCGGGGAAATGTTGACAGACAAATCCGGCTCAGATCTACGTGATGAGTGTCACCGGGGAAATGTTGACAGACAAATCCGGCTCAGATCTACGTGATCAGTGTCACCGGGGAAATGTTGACAGACAAATCCGGCTCAGATCTACGTGATGAGTGTCACCGGGGAAATGTTGACAGACAAATCCGGCTCAGATCTACGTGATGAGTGTCACCGGGGAAATGTTGACAGACAAATCCGGCTCAGATCTACGTGATGGGTGTCACCGGGGAAATGTTGACAGACAAATCCGGCTCAGATCTACGTGATGAGTGTCACCGGGGAAATGTTGACAGACAAATCCGGCTCAGATCTACGTGGTGAGTGTCACCGGGGAAATGTTGACAGACAAATCCGGCTCAGATCACTGGTTGCCCGGGGGAAAAATTTTCAAAATGGTAACAGTGGGGGCAGGGGAAATGTTGACAACAAATGGCTCAATCCACATCGCTTGCCCAACTTTTGCAAATAATTATGGGTAACCAAGGGCGGGCGGACAATATGGAATAACTTGGGCTAGAGACAACAAACATTTGGTTTAATTACTCCTCACCAAAACAATTTCCCCCCCCACTGCAAGTATACTTCTTTGTTCGAACCTTAAAGAAATGCACCTTACTGAAAATAAACTACCCTAAGAAGCCATCTTCTTGGACTCCCCCAAGATTTGAAAAACCATTTTAGTTTATTTCATGGATGGGCGCGGTCATTCCAAAACAAGGAAATATGCAGTAAAATTTTTCACGTTTGCTGGGTTATTGGGTCCCTTTAAAAATGAACAATTTAAAATAGAGAAATTACCCGAAGACGAAGTTTGAAGGGCCTCCCAAGGGAAATTTGAATTAAACCAAAAATTTTAATAAAATTTAATTAACAAATGAACTGGAAGCCCGGTACCTTGCCCAATTAGGAAAATTTTCCCCCCTGAATGCAATGTTGGAAAAAAAAATTAAAAAATTTGGGTTCTTTAAATTAAACTTCAATTTTTATGAAAAATGTCGAAATTCCCGGATTGCATCAGAATCGGAAAATGCCTTGGTTGTTTCTGCCCACGTAATTCCAAATTTTGAAACTAAAAAGGGAACTAGAAAATGCTGGTGAGACTTGTAAATAAGGGAGTTTTCAGTTTTGGATTACAAGTGTTGGGAAAAATTTTTTTGTGTTTTATTAACTTTTTTAACTTTTCTTCAGTTTCCCTTGAGAAAATTGTTTGAAACGTTCCCCCCACGGTTTTTATATCCCAACTTCAAATAGGTTTCCCTTGGTGTGGTGTGGGTTGGTTGTTTCTGGGGACGAGAGGTTTTACTCTCTTTGTGGGGGTTTTTTGTTCTTTGTTCCCTTTTTAAAACGAGGAACTTTAAATATGGTGGGCCCAAAAGGCAAAAACCCAAAGGACAGAGGGGGGCCCCCCAAAACAAACAACAACCCCACAAAAAAAAAAAAAAAAAAAAAAAAAAAAAAAAAAAAAAAAAAAAAAAAAAAAAAAAAAAAAAAAAAAAAAAAAAAAAAAAAAAAAAAAAAAAAAAAAAAAAAAAAAAAAAAAAAAAAAAAAAAAAAAAAAAAAAAAAAAAAAAAAAAAAAAAAGGGGGGGGGGGGGGGGGGGGGGGGGGGGGGGGGGGGGGGGGGGGGGGGGGGGGGGGGGGGGGGGGGGGGGGGGGGGGGGGGGGGGGGGGGCGACAGAAAAAAAAAAAAAAAGACAGACAGACAGGGCAGACAGACAGAAGACAGACAGACAGACAGACAGGGCAGACAGACAGACAGACAGACAGACAGACAGACAGACAGACAGACTTCTGATTAAAGAATTCCTGAATTTGGAATAACTAAGGTTTTCTTTATTGGATAAACTTTTCGAAACGTTCGCCTGCATCTGTGTTTCTTACTCATCCATCGAACTTCTTAGTAATAGTGTGGTGTGTGTGTGTGTGTGTGTGTGTGTGTGTGTCGTGTGCGTGCGCGCGCATCGTAGAGGTTCCGTATACTCTCTTTGTGACAACGTGGTTTAGTGGTGACTTCTGATCTAAAGAATTCCATGAACTCTTGAGAAGATAATACAGAGGAACTTGATAATATAGAGCTAGGCTTTTCAAACTGTTTTGCATTAAACCACCAAGCACTGTTGACAGTTAGGGTTGTGTTTTGGACTCCTCCCAAAACAATTACCACACCACTTTCCTGAGCACGCCAGTCACGTTACTGGAGCAGACAAGTTGATGGTGATCAATCTGTAATCATAACCACGGGTTTAATATAATACCGCAACTTGCACATAGCCATGACCCTTCGAGTGACTACAACAGCAGAAATGTCAGACGGTAACAACGCTCATGATTTCTGGTGAAGACGAGAGTTTACTCTTGTTTGTCTTTTTCCTTGCTTCTTTTTTCGTTGTTTCATTTATGGGGATCTGAAATATGGATCTCACACAGACAGACAGACAGACAGACAGACAGACAGACAGACAGACAGACAGACAGACAGACAGACAGACAGACAGACAGACAGACAGACAGACAGACAGACAGACAGACAGACAGACAGACAGACAGACAGACAGACAGACAGACAGACAGACAGACAGACAGACAGACAGACAGACAGACAGACAGACAGACAGACAGACAGACAGACAGACAGACAGACAGACAGACAGACAGACAGACAGACAGACAGACAGACAGACAGACAGACAGACAGACAGACAGACGACCGACCGACCCGACCGACCGACCGACCGACCGACCGACCGACCGACCGACCGACCGACCGACCGACCGACCGACCGACCGACCGACCGACCGACCGACCGACCGTACGACAGACGGACAGACGGACAGACGGACAGTCAGACAGACAGACAGACAGACAGACCGACAGACAGACAGACAGACAGACAGACAGCGAGCGAGCGAGAGAGAGAGAGAGAGAGAGAGAGAGGGAGAGAGAATTATAAAGAGGCAGAGAGGGAGAAAGGGAGAGAGAGGCAGAAAGAGGGAGAGAGGGAGACACGGAGAACGGGAGTGCGAGTGGGGGAGCGAGAAAGGGAGAGAGGGAGAGAGAGAGGGAGAGAGCGGGAGCGGCAGGGAGAGGGAGGAGAGAGACAGAGAGAGACATAGAGAGAGTGAGAGAGACAGAGATAGAGAGAGGCAGAAAGAGAGAGGGAGATAGAGACAGAGACAGAGGGATAGAGAGAGGGGAGAGAGAGGGGTCACACATTGGGCACGAAGGCCCGTCCTACGTTCGGCCCGTCCAACCACTCATCACTATTTATTGTGCATGTTACAGTCACATAGGAAGAAACAAAGCACTGTCGTAAGATTGTTGTGAACATAAATAATGAATACTGCCATGTTATGAGACCGCCAGGAAGATACGTATGTACGTACGTACGAGCACGCGCGAACACACACACACACACATACACACACACACACACACACACACACACACACACACACACACAAGCTACAGACACTAGCCATAACTGGGGCACCACTTGATCTCCGCATGGATACGTTACTTATACTTAATGTAAATGAGCTTTAAAAAATTGGGTCTTCTAATTACAGGCATTTAAACCGGAGCTCTCATGTTCATGTCCTTACAAACACGATAGCTCAGAAAGTTTATCAACTTGCTAAAAGTCAGCACTTCCTGGACGAAAACCCACGGAAAATATTCTATACATCACTTGATCCAATCATATCTCGATTATTGTTCCAGTCTGGGATGGTTGCCGACTATGAAACGACTATGTTCTCTTCAAAAACCGCGCCATCTAGTTTCTGGCTTAAAACACGTTGAAAGTAATACTTTATACAGCCATCAAAGGCTTCTACCACTTCGAAAGCGTTTCTTTGTTAAAGCCAAGCA
>JACEFZ010017312.1:0-70806 GCA_014155875.1 Cepaea nemoralis | reverse complement strand
ATGGTGGCTTAGAGGGATATCAAAAGAATTGATCCGCTACTCTAAAACTGAGATCTGTCGAGATACATTAACACATATGCTATTTAGCAGGGCACGTGTTGATGATGATGATTTCTGTTTCAGTGCTGAAAGGTGATCCCATGGCAAATACTACCGCTGAGGTGTGAAGTGTAGGCCTTCACATAGTTAGGTCATGGCAAAATGAGGCGAGGTGGCCACCTGAAAGCTAGAAAAAAACCGAACACTCTGATATTAGTGAAATCTTAGTTGTTATCTTTTGATGGATCAATCAGTCAGGTGCTATCTCCACAATAAATTTTGGCTGCAATCCATCTCCAACACTGTCTGTCTCTCGTCATACATTCTGTCAGACTGTTGTTCATCTCTTGATGTTATCTTCCCACTTATATCATTGTCTACTTCTTGCTCGTTTGTCTTTCCCCTCCTTTAATCTTTTAATGTGGCTGAAATATTTCACGTGGTTCTTTCTTATTTCTTCCAGCAACCCTCATTTCCAGTTATTCTAGAACCTCTATTTGATTGAGTTTGTTTCCTTGAAATACAACATATTTTTCTGTATATCCACATCTCCAAGGCCTCTATTCGACTTTATAATTGCTTGTTCATTGTCTGCAACATACAGTAATGTTGAATATACATAACATTTTACAATTCTCATTTTTAAAGCATTGTTAACCTCTCTAGAAGTAATTACTAATTTCATGTTGTTGAAAACATATTTGGCCATTCCTGTTCACTTTTTGGTTCATGTTTCACTTCTGCCATCATCTGTTATTACATGTCCAATATAGGAGAAGCTTGTTACTTTGATGGATTTGTTTTGTATAAAACATTGCACTCTTTCAAGGTGGAAAACACAAACAGGTTCGCATCGCACACGAACCATTTCAGAAAGGAGATGTCATTGGCTGTACCCTTGACCTGACTGTTTCCCAGATCATCTTCACTATCAACGGGGTTAGAGTCCAAGGATTTTTCAAGGACTTCAACACAGACAGCATGTTTTTTCCTGTAGTCAGTCTTTCAGCTGGAGTCAGGTTAGTTATCTGTTCTTACCACCTCCTCCACCTTCGCTTCTTCTTCTTCTGCTGCCACCCCTTCTTCTCCTTTTTCTCCTTCTGTTTGTCGTTGTTGTTGTTGTTGTTGTTTTTGTTGTTGTTGTTGTTGTTGTTCTTCTTCTTCTTCTTCTTCTTCTTCTTCTTCTTCTTCTTCTTCTTCTTCTTCTTCTTCTTCTTCTTCTTCTTCTTCTTCTTCTTCTTCTTCTTCTCTTCTTCTTCTTCTTCTTCTTCTTCTTCTTCTTCTTCTTCTTCTTCTTCTTCTTCTTCTTCTTCTTCTTCTTCTTCTTCTTCTTCTTCTTCTTCTTCTTCGTCTTCTTCTTCTTCTTCTTCTTCTTCTTCTTCTTCTTCTTCTTCTTCTTCTTCTTCTTCTTCTTCTTCTTCTTCTTCTTCTTCTTCTTCTTCTTCTTCTTCTTCTTCTTCTTCTTCGTCTATATTTTCTGCTGTTCATCCTCCCTTCCTTCTTCTCCTTCTCCTTTTTCTTTTTCTTCTAAAATACATAAATACTCTACCTTTGGGCTAGGTTGACATGCCACCTTGTAAGCTGCTTTCAAAGAATTAGTCATTCTCAGGTTTCAACACTCTTCCGAATAACAGTTCTAAATGGGGACATAACTCTGTAGTGTAAAAAGTATCCCTTTCAGGGCCTCATTAGTTGATGTTGTCGATCACTTCCGGTTCAAAGTAACGTGGACTGCTAGACCGATCAATGGATGCAATAAATGTTTCCTGGGTCCGGAGGACCTGACTGTCGTCGGGAGTGTATATCTGTTTCCACATATAACTGATAGGTATACACTCCAACGACTGTGAGGGCCCTCTGGGCCCCAAAAACATTTATTGCATCCATCGATCAGTCTAGCCGTCCATTTCACACTGAACCGGAAGTTATCGACAACACAATTCAATGCTCGTTCCGATATGCACAATTTTTTCACAAAGAACATGCTTTCGGACAGTATTTACAACTTTTGTGCCACAATTTCCACATATAACTGTGATATATTATTAGTACGTAATTCCATTTTCTCAGTTCTATATTTTAGTTTGTAGTGTTTAATATTTTTTTAAAATATTATATCACTAATGAGGCCCTGTAAGAGATGCTTTTTACACTACAGAGTTATGTCACCATTTAGAACCGTTATTCGGAAGAGTGCCCAGGTTTCTAATCCATGCTGCATACTGGTATACATGTAGAGTTAAAGATTCATTTGTAATTTTTGTTACATTTACATATTCTTAACTTGGTACTGGTGTTAATTTCTTTGGCTTTCACAAATTTACTACCACTATGAAAACTCCTTTGATCTTTTTTTATCCTTATCTTAAAATTGCTGTCTGTTCTCCCATCTGTGACTACATTGCTATGTAAATTGGTGTATGATTCCGCCTCTTGAAGTTACACAAATAATTGTTTTTATATTACTGCCAACAGCTGTCGTTTCATCTTTGGTGCTGATCATGGACGCTTCAAGTTTGGGCCGCCAGAAGACCATGCTCCTGTCATTGAATCTTTACCTCCCAAAGAGAGAGTGAAGATTGAACCATGCTTCCACTTTGGTGATATGAGCAAAAACATTCTTAGCGGTCCCACAGAAATGTGTGAATACCAGCCATTCGTGCCTAACCCAGTCAGCACTTCACATGTAAGTTGATAACCCAAATATTCAGCACTTCACATGTAAGTAGACAACCCAAATATTCAACACTCCACATGTAAGTAGACAACCCAAATATTCAGCACTTCACATGTAAGTAGACAACTAAAATATTCAGCACTTCACATGTAAGTAGACAACCCAAATATTCAACACTACACATGTAAGTAGACAGCCCAAATATTCAGCACTACACATGTAAGTAGACAGCCCAAATATTCAACACTACACATGTAAGTAGACGACCCAAATATTCAGCACTTCACATGTAAGTAGATGACCCAAATATTCAGCACTGCACATGTAAGTAGACAGCCCAAATATTCAGCACTTCACATGTAAGTAGACAACCCAAATATTCAGCACTACACATGTAAGTAGACGACCCAAATATTCAGCAGTTCGTATGTAAGTAGATAACCCAAATATATTCTCGTTATTATCTCTTTCTTGTAATTATATAAATATTTTTTGGGACACTTTGAACTTAAGTGTACTACTTCATTGGATTTTGCGTGTGGCTTAGCTTTCCCTATTACCAGTTTCCCTTGCCATCAAGCAAACCCACTCTGACTTCAGAGGTACTTGTAATTTACATCCCCAACTCAAGGACGAGAAGTCAGCATTTTAGTCCAACTGACTAGGGAAGGGGTTGAACCTGCTATCTCAGCATCAGCATACCAGAAGTTTAAGAACCAGCACTGTTATTCATTCGGCCATGCTGACCTCCATAATTATATTGATGACCATATAAAGTAATAACATTGAAGACTTGTGGCTTGGGTACACCCTAGAACATGAGCACCACAGAGAGTACTGGAGGGTACAATACTGGGGACAGGAGGAAGGGGCAGACCAACATTGATAAAACCGGCATACACAGATCTATCAGTGCAGATGTACATAAAGTAAATAAATAAACAACTGCCCCTTGTCATCATGCAAACCCGCCCCAACTTCTGAGTTATGTCCCCAATTTACGTCCCCAAGTCAAGGACGAGAAGTCAACATGTTAGTCCAACTGACCGTTTCAGCCCGCTACCTTGGCATCAGCACACCAGATGTTTAAGAACAAGCACTCATAACCATTCAGCCATGCTGACCCCCACTTCAGTACTGACTCAGGGAGAAAGTCTACACACTAACCCCTGCAGGACTTAATAGTCCTTCTGGGGTTAGTGGTTAGTCCTGTAGGACTTTCTAGTCCTTCTGGGGTTAGTGGTTAGTCCTGTAGGACTTTCTAGTCCTTCTGGGGTTAGTGGTTAGTCCTGTAGGACTTAATAGTCCTTCTGGGGTTAGTGGTTAGTCCTCTAGTACTTTCTAGTCCTTCTGGGGTTAGTGGTTAGTCCTGTAGGACTTTCTAGTCCTTCTGGGGTTAGTGGTTAGTCCTGTAGGACTTAATAGTCCTTCTGGGGTTAGTGGTTAGTCCTCTAGTACTTTCTAGTCCTTCTGGGGTTAGTGGTTAGTCCTGTAGGACTTTCTAGTCCTTCTGGGGTTAGTGGTTAGTCCTGTAGGACTTAATAGTCCTTCTGGGGTTAGTGGTTAGTCCTCTAGTACTTTCTAGTCCTTCTGGGGTTAGTGGTTAGTCCTGTAGGACTTTCTAGTCCTTCTGGGGTTAGTGGTTAGTCCTGTAGGACTTAATAGTCCTTCTGGAGTTAGTGGTTAGTCCTGTAGGACTTAATAGTCCTTCTGGAGTTAGTGGTTAGTCCTGTAGGACTTTCTAGTCCTTCTGGGGTTAGTGGTTAGTCCTCTAGGACCTTCTAGTCCTTCTGGCGTTAGTGGTTAGTCCTCTAGGACTTTCTATTATCAGGTTGTCTCAATGTGTCCTATCCAGCACCAGTACCATTTCCTCACCTCTATAAAAAATGTCTTCAAAGTCAAGCGGATCAACTTCATTGCACCAGGTTTTATCCTATATGGCCTGGTCTCTTTCTGCAGGGCGGCCTGCTGAATGCTTCACACAAAGCACAAACTCCATAGCTCAAGCGATGACCCTCAGGAGTCTCTGAGAAAAATGCACTCGTGAACCGAAAGACGCCCGGAATCGAATCCATAACCTTCGGAGAGTGAGGTGGATGGCTTGATCACTTCACCGCTGAGACTCCCTTCCTCAGCTCTTGTTTCTCCGTTATCTGTCTAGTTCGCTCCCTAAGCTCCCCATGAGTAATTCTGTGGTTGATTAACTATTAGATATTCATGGCCTTTTCTGTATATTTGTCACAGATTCAGCTTCCAACTTACATTGAGAATGTCAGAGACAAACTGGCAGAGAACCTTCATGAGATGTGGGCCATGAACAAAATTGACCAGGGCTGGTCCTATGGAGAGGTAAGATGGAAGAGGTTTAGAAATTCTGCATTAGGTTCTTTATTCAAGACTCATGTTTGTAAGACTGCATTGTCTCATGAATACATGCTCTGTTGCTTCATTTTTTAAAATGAAGTTTTTAATATGAATCAAATATTTAAGAATCATGTTTAGATTTTGTTCATTATAGATATGTTATCCAAATCACACTAATGAAAAATCAACACCTGCAAGATGGGATGCTTTAATGAAAGCTGCCAACTTAACTATCTGAGACTGACTTAAAAATGATGTTATCAGACGTACAATGGGAACAACAACTTGTGCCACATATAGATAAAATGGTTTGACTATCTCATTTGAATGCAACACCATCAACTACCAGCACTGGCCCTACATTAAAGAAGCTCTGCTACGAGAGCAAGAGGACGCCGCAGGAAGAAAATGGATTGATGACACCAAAGACATTGTATAATGATGCAGAATGATACTTTCTGGTGCCGCCCATCGGGCACTGGAGCTCCAACTATTCCTGCCCCTTTCCCTTGTCAGTACTCTTGTCTCATGCACCCTCATGCCCAAGATGTCTGCAGTGTCCTATGCTTATCTATGTACTGGGCAACTTGTGCTTCTTCTGATAGAAACCCTGCCTTCCATCGCTGTTTGTTCCAAGTCACTGTCGTATTTAATATAACCAAAGTATTCCAGTTTCCAAAACATGGTGCGGCTAATGAGCTAGTTTTCTTTGATGTTTAGATCTTGTGGAATGTTGGTAGTTTTCTTATCTATATATTATTCATACATGTTGGAAGTGCTATTATGCTGCACTTTCTTCTTTTAATAGCTTTATTAAAAATTCAGAACTAACAACTAAAAGTATGTTTTGGACAGAAAACATACTTTTAGCAGCTGGTTCTAATTTATTTTTAAGTATACTTATGCTTGTTTTTAATATTTATTTCTCCTGTAATCTACAAATTTAATGTCTAATTATATTTATTTACTATTTTAAAATTTGTATATCCAGATTAATATTTATCTTTTACCACTATCTTTACATTTTATGCTCAGTATTTAAAAGTATTTTGTCTGTAATTTCTATGCAGAATCGTGACATGGAGAGAAAGGTTAATCCTTCCATCAATTCATTTGAGAAGTTGCCAATATCTGAGAAGAAATACATCATTACAGTGGCATTTGAGACCCTGAGGTAATATTTATCTTAACACTTGCAAGTTTTGTTTCATAGAGAAAATATTATTTGCCAATAGTTTGACTTTGTTTTGAATAACAAAGATACGAACAATAGATTGCACGATTTATTACCTGCATACCTGGCAGAAGTATTTGTCATTAATTTACAGTCTCTCTACAATTCAGGCTTTTTGTTATGGAGAGGTAAAGCTCCATTCCCAGTCTTACTGCAATCTGTTGTAGTTATTATGCCTTTTTTAAGCACATTGTAACAAACTATCGTCTGTCAAGATGGCAAGGTGCCAGTGTGTGAGTGATGTAACATATGGTATTAGCTGCTCTGTGTAAAGAGATTGAGCTAAATGGGTTAAACATGGTGTAATGAAGTCAATCCTCTGAGCTTTTAATCCCTTTTTAACTATAGTTCATTTACACAAATAAAGGCGTTTAGAAATAATATGCTAATTTTCATACATCTAATGGAAAACAAAATTGATTAGAAGATAATATTGAAATTTTCAGAACTCTGCTGGCACTTGGCTACCATCTCGGGATAATACCTCAGGAGTTACCAAACAGCAGATTGAAGACACTCAAGCTGGGAAACAAGTGAGTCATGCCTCTGAACTCTGAACCTCATAAACTTTACTATACACTCTGCACCATTATGCTTGTATGTATATGTGCTCAGTGATATTATTAAACTACCGGTTTTGTACCACGACTCGACATGTATTAGTCACACCAAGAAAATGCATGTACCATTAACTCCTCTGAGCTCTATCTCTTTCTGTTATCTATTTTTCTCCCATTTTTTTCTGTAATATACTTTATCTTTTTCTTTCCGCTTTCCATTCTGTTCTTCCACCATCTTCTATTCTGCCTCCTTTATTGGACTAGGCTATGTCCCTCCCCTTCTCTGGTCTGACAGTTTCCCTTCCCTCTTATCACACTTCCTGTACTGTCTGACCACACTTCCTGTACCATCTGACTATATAATCAGGTTTCCATTTGATATCAATATGTTTCCCTCTGCTTCAACCAGACATCTCATTAATTTTTCTTTATTCTATTTTTTTTTTTAAATTTTGTTATAAATATTTACATAATGTTATTACGCTCTAATATAGTTATTTTAGCCAGGTTCAGTTCGTAACAGGGGCAAGATTTCCAAACAGTGCAACATATTCATAAAATGGGTACCAGACAATTGTTGGAATTGGCCACCCATCTCATTACACCATAAGCTAGAATATGTAAAGGCCTAACATTTCACACCTCTATCACAGTACCTTCCATTGTGGTATCTTTACCCAAAGCACAAATAAAAGCATGAAAAATACTTCAGTAAAGTTAGAGAGTAATTTTAATTGTGGCTGTATTCTAAAGAAGTAAATACCGGATAGCTTGGCTACATGTTATGGTCGAGACAAGAACACCAAGCTGATCCATGATTCTGGTGATCGTGTGAGATGGCGAAATATTACCGCCCATGCTTATCAGCATGGCACATGATGCTGATGATTCTAGGTACTTTTATACCTACTTTTCTAACAAAGGCATATTGATTTGACAGCTACCTCCAGAGTAATGGCTACAAACCCAATCCCCTGGACCTCACTGGGATTATACTAAATGAGAAAATGCAGGAGCTAGTGGACCTGCTGGCTGAGAACACTCACAATGTCTGGGCCAAAGATAGAATCAAACATGGCTGGACTTACGGTCTGCATGAGGTGAGTGAGAAGTTGTCCTCTTTGTGTCTGTTCATACTGGCTATTATGGGGCTCTGTTGAGGTGTTAATTGCTTGCTTGCTTGTTCAGGTTAAAATGTAAATCACCTATATTTTGTTTGTTTTCGTTCACTTCATTTTGAACTCAAGCGTAGTCCATCCACATACCACTACTCCTATAATGCTCTGTAAAGGAAAGACATATAGAGGAATGAATCTGAAGTTTTTACAGACACTATGGCACAGAAATGATCAGTATCTATGCCCTGCATAATCTGCTGAGAGAGATGCAGCATATATGGGTGTCAAGACTCCAGATAGAGGGGTAGCATGAGTTAAACGAGAGTAAGAGTTAAGTAATTATCTAATCTTTAACAGAAACAGACCATTATCATCATCATCCAGTGTGATTATGCCTCTCCGCAAATTACGATCTCTGACGTCATGGATCAATTCGTGTGTTGACTCTCTTCCGTGCCATAAAACAAAACTGTCAAGAATCTTCTCATGCTGTTTTCCTCTATCTCTCTTTCTGCAAATCTTTCTTGTTGTCACAACATGTTTCAGTTTTTGTTTTCTCATAACCCGGGATTTTTTCACGTGGACTTCTAGTAACAAAAATTTCCCCTGGTCTCTGGATAGTGAGATCAGATGCCCATGTGTATTGTTGCGCACGTAAAAAACCCTTGGCTGTTGGAAATCGAAAAAGAGTAGCCTAACAGCGCTGCCCGGGCAAAATTTTGAGTTAAAAATCTATCCAAAGTATTTCAGGATCCTCGCTGGTGCTACAGAGTTTGTGCACTGAGCTGACTCAGGCTTGAGTTAGGAGTAGAACGGAGCACTTATGGGTTACACCCGTGTGCCGTGATGTTGATCCGTCGACTAAACAGAAACGTCTTATAGCATGGACAAAAAATGATGACCACCTCCTTCTGATGTTTGTGATAAGTTGTCTTTGCAACTAAGCTTCCCTTAAAACATCCTGATTGCTCTTTTTAGCTGTCCAATTAATTTTCAGCATTCTCCTATAAAACCACATCTCCAAGGTTTTCAGTGATTTTTTCGACTGTTTTCAGTTTATTGTATTTCATTGTAATACTTGGATAACCTCCTGTGAATGACGCTAGGTACATTTATGTTCAGCTAAGTATTCTTGTTTACCATTGTTTGTTTGTTGACACAGGGTTTTATAGAAATGTTCAATTATGCATCTGTTTGTGTCTATCAGTTGTTGGGCATCTCATTCATATTTCAGGCATATTCCCAATGGATATCAGCTTTATAGCAATTACTCCAATATTTGCTACTATATGTCTAGCTTTGTTACTACACATGAGCGTACTTTTGGGAAATTAATGTGATAGTTGCATCTTTTAGTCCCATAACCACATAAAGAAAGGGAGAATCTGTTGGATCTTTCCTGCAGCATATGCTGGTGTGTTGGGAAATGAGCCAGCACACAGTCTGGCTGGGTCTGCTCTGCTGGGTGGGAAATTGATACAACTGGGGTCAGACAGATGTGGCCAAGGATCTTTGAGATCATGTGAATAGTGTGGAATCACAGATACATCATCATGGCCTGGAGAGAATGGTGTGGTAGGAAGTAACCAGAGGATCTGGCAAAACTCAGTACTCCAGGAAAAGGCCATTCGAACATATAATCAAACTGAAACTGGTACCATTAATACTGAGATTCCTCGCTTATTGTTGAAGATGGGGACGGAGCATGTGTGGGAATGTCCTGAGTGTTGTAATGTTGGTTCTTCACTCAACTCAACTCATTTCAACCACATAAAACAGTTCAACCTCATAAAACAGTTCAACCACACAAAACAGCTCAACAAATGTTCTATTATTCTCACAGGAGTCTACCAATAAGAGAACTCCACATCTGGTCCCTTACAATAAGGTAGACGAGCACATTAAAAAGGCAAACAGGTAACAATCAGTTATTTATTTTTTTGTTTATTTTGCTTTTTTCCTATGATGATACAGTGGTATCATTACAATCATTATTATTATGTGTTATCACTATCAGGAACTGTTGGATATGCGGAGGGAAAAAAAAGATTATTACTATGACACAACCCTACTTCCAATTTTCTGCCATCAATTTCTGTTTGTCCAAACCCACATTTTTGTTTGGCAGTGAATCAGTTAAAACTATGTTCTTCAGAGACGCTGCCATTGGTTTATTTGAAATTATATGTTCTTCAGAGACACTGCCATTGGTTTATTTGAAATGATATGTTCTTCAGAGACACAGCCATTCGTTTATTTGAAATGATATGTTCTTCAGAGTCACTGCCATTAGTTTATTTGAAATGATATGTTCTTCAGAGACATATCAGAGACACAGCCATTGGTTTATTTGAAATTATATGTTCTTCAGAGACACAGCCATTCGTTTATTGGAAATTATATGATCTTCAGAGACACAGCCATTTGTTTATTGGAAATTATATGTTCTTCAGAGACACTGCCATTGGTTTATTTGAAACTATATGTTCTTCAGGAATACTGCCATATTTTATTTGGAACTATATGCTCTTCAGAGACACTGCCATTGAATTATTTGAAACTATATGTTCTACAGGGACATTACCATTAATTTATTTGAAAGTATATGTCCTTCAGGAATACTGCCATTAATTTATTTGAAACTACATTCTTCAGGGACACTGCCATTGAAGCTGTGCGCACATTGCTTGCTTATGGATACACCATTGAAGCTCCCACTAGTGAAACTGGAGAAAGCAGTGCAGCAGGTACAGATTGTGTTTGATTTGCTATTTTCAGTGGTACTTTTTAATACAGGAATGTTTAGTTTATTTTGTTTTTAATCACAACATAGAGTTTTGATAGCTATTCTGTTCAGTTTTGTCATAGTTGACACTTTCAGTAGCCGTTTATTTTAGTAGCAAAGTATCTATCCAGTTAGTTAGTTAGTTAGTTAGTTAGTTAGTTAGTTAGTTAGTTAGTCTTTCCTCTTGAGCCTAAGGTGGCGCATAGGGCAGAAGTCATGGCTCTCCATGTCCGGCGGTTCGCTGCTACCTGTTGTAGATCCTGGATGTTCACTTGGCTATTGAATGAGCCTTCTCTGATGATGGTTCTACGCAGGGTCTCTCTTGGTCTTCCCCGTTTTCTTTTCCCTACTGGTGACCATAAGAGGGCTTGGTTGGGGAGTCTTGTTTTGTCCATTCTGAGTTCATGGCCGATGTAGTTCCAACGGCGTTTTCTTATAAAATTGGATACAATGTCTTGCTTAGTCTCTTGTCTTATTTGCGTATCTATCCAGTTAGCTCACATTATTGACTATATGTCTCACTCTTTTTTATTCTTGAACAGAGGACTAACTGATAAGGTGATTGATACTATACGGATATAAATTATGTTATTGCTTATAGCACATACATATTTTTACAATTACATTTTACTATTAGGAATATTAGGAAATAAACAACGCTAATGAAAACTACTGAATGCAAAACTTGCCAAGACATCAACAACAGCTGAAAAATGCTGGTGTTGACTGCAATGTCCTGTAAAGGATATGCGGGAAAAAAAAAGACGTGAAGCATAGCTAAGTTCTTAGAGACATCAAATTTTGGTGGTGCAGAGAACATGACTATAATAGATAATTATGATGAAAAGATTAGATTTACTTAGTTCTCTGGCCTGGTTCTAGTGTTATGTAGAGACATTAAAACTCAGTGAAGAAATTTCAAACATAATAAAAATACATGGCTCCATGAAGGATTGGCTTTTAAAGAAAAATGCTGTTTCTAGATTTTTATAAAATACACATTTCCTTTTATTGAGTGTATAATTTTAATATATAATTTTAATAGTTTACTGAAGATGTAGTAGTCACATAAATGTTAAATATTTGTATATACATACATATGGAAATATTACTGCTATCATCATTTGCCTCTTCTCTACTCCCATTCTCTTCAAGTCTCAATTCCTTACTGAAGTTGTTCCATGTCATGATTCTTCTTCTTCTTCTTTCGTTCGCTTGAAACATGTCTACAACTGCAATGTCGTCTCTTGTATGAATCCAACAGTCTTTTTTAGTTCATTCAGCAGTCCATAGAGTTTATCTTCCACTGTTGTCTCTCTAGGCCAGAAGGTTCGCCTGGATATGTTGTAGTTTGGGCAATCCTGGAGTATGTGCTCTGCTGTCTGCGACGCCAAACCACATGTGCACATGGCTGAGTCACCAATCTTGAATTTTGTATACAAGTGGTTGCGTAATCTATTGTGTCCTGTTCTGAGGCGCAGAAGAATGACCTGTTCTGATCTGTCCATAACGTGGTAGTCGTCTTGAGTAAGGTTTGGAGGCTTTCTGATTGATTTGATCATTCTTTTCTTTTGGTGGTATGTAATAGGCACATCAGGTTGTTCTTCTTTTGCTCCTTCCTTAGCCAATCGATCAGCTCTGTCGTTTCCGGGGACTCCACAGTGGGATGGTATCCACTGTATGGTGATCTTACGCTGACTGCTAAGTTCAGAAAGTAGTGTCCTCAGAACTGGCAATTTCCCAGACAGGAGCGCCTCTATTACGGATTTTGCATCTGTCAATATCACTGCAGGTTGTGTACCATGGTTGGTATTTTGTAATTTCTCTGTGGCTATCTTGATTGCCTCAATTTCAGCATCATAGTTATGACAGTACTTTCCTGTTGGAATTCTGACCGTGTCTCTAGTATTATTTGGGTATTCTATGTACACTCCCGCTCCTCCATTTCAAACAGCATTTTGTGCTGACCCATCTGTGTAGACTCGGATCCAGAGGTCCTGTGGGTATTCATCATCAAGGAAGCTGAGAGTGGCTGTTCTGCGCTGTACACTGTTCTGTTCTTCCTTGTCCAATATTCCTCTCACTTTTGACTGGATTTGTAGCGATATTCTATGCTCATCTTTCCACTGGGTTCGCTTGGAATAGTTGTCAGGGGGATACCAACTGTGGGAAGATCGATGGATTCTCTGCAGAGTTGTTTGGCCTGGTGGATGAAACTACTTCTTTTCAACCGCCCCATAGCTAAGTTTTCAAATCGGTTCTTCATAGGGTGGCCTGGCAAGCTGAGAAACTTTTCTGCTTGTATTAGTGTTTTTGTATCTCTGCGTTCTCTTAAAGCTTGTGTCCTCCCCATTTTCTCCATTGCTACTATAGGATGAAAGACATCCCAGAATTGTCCCTCTATACCCTCCACAGTTCAGAATCTTCTCTCTTTGCCTTCCTTTATATGTTGTTCATTTCGCATTATACTAACCAGGTGGCAAAACTTCCAGTTTGTACTCTTCTTACCAAGTTGGCTCTGTGGCAAAAGGGTTACAGACGCAATTCACAATCCCGCATACCATGTTCAAAACACAGCTGCAGGCGTTTTAGAGGCAGGCAAAAAATGCTGGGGATGACTGTGACGTCCTGCAAAGGATATGCAAATAACTCTTATAAATCAGGCATGAAATGTTGACCTTTCCCTTTCTGAAGTCAGTAATAGGTTTTCCCTATGTTTTGGCCTTTAAGAACATTTAGAATACTTTACTTTGCTTACCCATGGCGTTTTTACCATTCTTGTGTAAAATCATATTTCTGCAGCTTTTCAAGGGCTGTCTTGCTTGTTAATTGTCAAAAATCCACAGCAATATGTAACTATATATTGAGATTGGTTCCTTCTATCATACACAAGTTCCATTTCTAACTTGACAAGGTATCATATTTAATGCATTCTACTTTTTGCAGAATGCAGATAACAATGTTTATTGTTTTCTTCTATGATACATCTTGCATCTGATGTTGTTCTTGTAGCTATATGCTTGAATTTCTTTATTTGTTTCACATTAATACCATTGTCTTTTAACTGTACATTTGGACAAGATATGAATCTTTGATATTATCCATTACTATTGTCTTCTTGCTGTTCAAGCTATTAAGCACTTTCTACCACCACTATATTGTTCACTTCCTTTAGTTCCCTGTGACTTTGTATATACATATATCATTGCAAATACTCATTGTAATTGCATATTTATGATGTAATATTTATAACTGATTTATTACTATTTCTTTAAGAAAATATGAATATCACATATTTGGCATGTCACCAACAATGTCACAAAGCTTTGAGTGTTATCACACACATGTTAATATTACTAGTTTGTGGTTGTGAAGTAAATATATATATATATATCTCTATCATTTCATCCACCTTTCTTTTTCCAGTCGTCTTTGTCTCTGTTGAAGTTTACCACTATCTGTAAGTAAGCTGCAGTAATGCAGTGGCTAAGCACACTTGCCTATCAGCTCAGTGGTCATGTATTCCAATCTCTCCAAGGCAGGGGTTTTAAAAACATATCCAGGTCTTCCAGGTCAAGCCAGCCTAATATGGGTACGGAAAATGTCTTGGGGAAATAATTCCAGCGTTGATTTTTTTTTGCATATCTTTTACAGGACATCGCTGTCAACAACAGCATTTTACTGCTGTTGTTGATGTCTTGGCAAGTTTACGTTCAGTGGTTTGCCATTGCTTTCTGAACGACCAGCTCCAAAAACTATTCATTAAAACCCAGCGCAACATGACATGCTGCCAAATTGCATGCAGCTGTGTTTCGTACATGGGTAAGCAGAATTATGAACTGCGTCCGTAACGCCATAGATACGGAGCCAGCAAGTGTTGATTGGCCTGTACAAATATGGGGATGGCACCCAGTGTGCCCCACAGTGTGTGAAAGGGAGTCTCCTTGGCGATGTGGTCAAGCCATTTGACTCGGGCTCCGAATGTTGTGGGTTTGATTCCGGGCTGCTTCCTTCAGTTCACTGAGTGAATATTTTCAGAGACTCCTGGGGGTCGTTGCTGGAGCTACATGGAGTTTGTGCTTGGTGTGATGCTTTTAGCGCTGCGGAAAGAGACTGAGAGCCATATGGGATAAAACCCGGTGCAATGAAGTTGACCCTATCAACTTTTAAGCGACTTTGTAAGCTCTTTACTTTTGCTGACTATATATATCCAGTAGACCTGGGAGTGGGTTAAACAATCACCCAACATTGACCAAACTCCACTGAAGTCAGTTAAGGATCGACATCACAGCTCTCACCTCAATGTGGTTAAAAATAAATCACCTGAAGTTGACCAAACTCCACTGAGTTGAGTTGAGTTAAGAACCGACATCACAACACTCAGGACATTCCCATACATGCTCTGTCCTCATCTTCAACAGCCAGAAAAGAGTTCCAATACTAGTACTGATGTGCCTAGAAGTCTCATGATGACTTTCTAGAGGTGGACCATCACACAGTACCTACTCTCTTATTCTATCTCGGAAGTTCTGTTGAGTTGAGTCACGAATTGACATCACAGTATTCCGGACATTTCCCATACGTGCAATTACCAGACTCCACATACAGTGGCTACATATTTGAGACTCTCTAAGTTCAGATTCAATGAAATATTTGGCTCATATTCCATTCCCGTATTGTTACATGTCACTTTTGGTCAAGTATGTGTTGACATGTGGGAGTATTTGCAATTTTAAGTTGATCTGAACCAGTTAGCTTTAAATTACTATAACTGATCAAGACATGAAATTTTCTTTTGAAAATAGCTTGTAAATTGGCGGTCTTAACATGTTTAAATGACGAGTTATTAGATCCCCACTTATTCCAGTATAAAATGTGTGCTTACTACTGTTCTGAAGCTTATCTACCGTGTATCCATATCTGAGAATGTTATGTCTGCGTGTCTCTATCACTTTTTGTCTTTTAGCATCTGATTTAAAGAATCTGGCTTTAACTATAAGGTCTCCTTCACACGTGGTGGTATTCACTGTCTGAAATATCCCATAATTCCAGCTTTTACCATGTGACTTCTTGCTCTGATTCCATTGTGTTTATTTGTTGCAGTTCCCTTTATGACCTGTTTTGTTGTGATGTTGTCACAAGAATGAGTCATCCCATGTGCTGTTTTGTTTTAATGTAGTCTTAGACACCACAAGATTAAACCTTCAAGATTGCTGGCACTGAAATTACATATCTCGTACATTATCTTGTATTTCTGATTTTGTTGTGTCTTCCATGCATGCACAAAAGGAAGCAAACTGCAGGGTAGATTAGCTGCTCTTGGTTTAGCACCAGGTAACTCCCCTAGTGTAAGGATCTGTCAACTGTAACCATGTGTTCTTTTATTTTGGCTGAATATTCTGTGTTTCTGCATGCTTCCTAGCATGTCTTTGTACGACACCCTTTTTTATTGTGGTTTTTTAATAAGAAATGTATCACAAATTTGTTAAGGACATAAATAAATGTAAACCCATTATTTAAAATCAAAGCAGATATTACACATCCTATTTATAACTCAGAAGAATCAAACAAAATAAGACATCTTTACACTCTTTCATGTACAACCATTTGATCAGTTTCTTAAAGACACTATAATTATGCTCTCAGCCCCATGGCTAGGATCAGAAAATCATAGTACGCAATGAAATTTGAAACACATTCTTGAGCAAGTTGCTAAAGCCTGTTTTAAAAAAAAATTGTAATATTTATACATCAAATAGCCCACTATACAGTTAGCTTCTTTTGCCCTAGCAGTGTTTGATTACTAATCCATTATGTTCTAATTATTAACTTCTACCCTTATTTCCTGTTTAATTTTTTTTTTCATTTGAAACCACACTGAGCATTACACTTTTTAAATTTCATAATGACAACATTTAATATAGCACTTTCCTTCCCCTGGAGCCTAAGATTCAAATTTGCAGATTTCTAAAATCAAGCCAGCCAAGAATGGATACCAGGAAAATGCTTGGGAAGTGAAGATATTCAGTGTGATGCCGACCACATCAGCCACTGAGTGCTGCTTGATGTATACAAATATGGGTTTGGCTCCATATGCCGTGTATAGCTTCCAAGAGGAAGAAGAGAAAGTCCAAAGGATGACTGCTGTTGCAAAACGTGATGCGAAACAGGTCAAGCACAGAGAAAAGGCACAAAAGGAAGTGAAGCTACTAAGCCAAGGAATGAGTCCTAAGGTTTACATCCACTCAAAACAGATGAGAAATGAGCCTTCACTGACAGAGGGGAAAAGCAAGAAGAGACAGATACAAAGGAAATAGCACCCGTCGAACCCCCAGCTGATGTGACAGGCATTAAGTTCTATGCAAAGTCAACAAATTGACACATAAGAAAAAAGACACTATGACCATGCTATGAACTACCAAAATTATAATCAAGGCTGAAAAAGCTGATTGAAGAAGGTGGAAACTTTTTGTTTGACATATCGGATAGGATCAATTATTTGCCTAGTGTGCTTTAGGTATGTCAAAGGGACCTTGACAACTACTTACTCCCATTCCTGTGCATATCATGTTGCGTAAGCTGTAGTTGATTATCGCTTAATGTACAGCCATAATAAATGTGAACTTGATCAACTGCAAACCTTAACTGTAACACTTGCTTTCTTTGTATATATGTGAGCTGTGAGATGTAACATCATCTGTATAAAAACTTAACTGTTTCCATAATCAATCAACTCAGCATACATTCATCTGTTATTTATAATGTTGTCACTGCATCACAAGCTGCCACAATTGATGACGAAGTGAATGTGAGAATCTCCAAGGCCGGCGCTGTCTTTGACACACTGCACAAAAACATGTGGGACAGAAATGGAATAAGCCTGCAAACAAAGCTGAAAGTCTACAATGTAGTCGTATTGTCCACACTGCTATATGCTTGTGAAACCTGGACTGTTTATCAGCGACAAAGCTAGAAAATTAAACCACTTTCACACAGCCTGCCTTAGGAAGCTATTAAAGATTAAATGGCAAGACAAAATCCCAGACACTGAAGTACTAGAAAGAGTGTCCATGCCCAGTATCCACACTCTACAAATGAAGAATCAGATTCACTGGGCTGGTCACTTGACCCACATACCAGATCACAGGCTCCCTAAACAAATATTTTAACAGTGAACTGCGCTGTGGTAAATGTTCCCCAGGCGGTCAGAGGAAACGTTTTAAAGACACTCTGAAGATATAACTAAAAGCTTTTGGAATTCATCATGACACTAGGGAGACTGCTGCCAAAGACTGACATTTGTGGCGTACATCATTATGCAAGGATGTAGTCACCTGTGAAGCAAACAAGACTGCAAGAGCTGTGAAAAAAAGGCAGGACAAAACACCACTGCAGGAGATCCTCCTCCTGGAACGTCAAGCATTCGTTGCCCACATTGTCACAGAACATTTCGAGCCAAATTGAGTTGAGTTGAGTTATGAATCAACATCACTGCACTCAGGACATTCCCATATGTACTCCATCCCCTCGTTCAACAGCCAGTGAAGAGTCACACTATTAATCGTTCCCGCCGCTATCTGATTGAAAGTTCTCTTGGTCTTCCCTCTCAGTTTTGAGATTCTTCCAGAACCCCTGCCAATCCCCCCAATCTCATCCTTTCCACATACGGGTTCTCAGTCTGTTCCTCCACCTTCTCCACCTGGTCCCAGAGGTGCCTGACCACCTCTCCCTTGTCCATAGGTAATTGACCACCAAGAGGTGCATTCCCTGCCAGCCTATCAGCCTGTTCGTTTCCCCATACTCCCGCATGGCCAGGGCAAACATCCATAAATTATTACAGTCTGTGACCTTTGAAGCAAGGTGAGCCATTCCACACATTCCTTTCTCCACTTTACTAAGCATACTCTTTGAGTCCGTGATGAAGACAATGTGTGTTGCAGTGGTCTCCTCTAACCAACGGAATGCCGCTGTGACTGCTTCCACGTCTCATGCTGGAGGTTGTTGCCTCATATGCCATACTCTCCTTTTTCAAGAATCGTGCAAAATAGGCTTTACGAGCCATCTGAAAACACACGACTGCAAACTTTCAACACCACTGGATGAAATGAACTCTCATTATCATTCTTGATGGACAAACACCATGTTGCCAGAATATATGCCGTTTTTCTTTACTTCTTCACTTCCAGATAGTTATTACTTAGCTACTTCTATGGTCTAGGGGTGGTGAACACAGTTTCATAATCATACCAGGTTTGAATTCAACTGCTGGCGATTTGGGAGCAGATCTCTTTGTGTTGATTTTCACAATGGTATAAGTGGTGGCCATCCAGAAAGCCTTGGTAAACTACAAAATTTTTAATTCCCTAGAAAAACACAAGCAGCCATTAAATGATAGGATTTGTTGTGACATTTTGTTAAAGGACATGCAAATAACTGTTTATTGCTTGTACTTACTATGTCATTGCTGGTGCTTTCTATGTCATTGTTGGTACTTTCTTTGCTTCTGTCATTTAACTCCTAGTTTCTAGGACAGGATATTTAGCTAGGGCCCTTAAGGGAAACAAAGAATAATAGCATTGTAAGCTGCCATGCATGTCATAAGAGGCAGCAGAGAAGGATTGGTCATGGAGCTAGTTACTCCATCCCTTTAGCTACAAAATCTAACCAGCCATCAGCAAGATTAAAGATAATGAAAATAAGAAGAAGATCTCAGCCAACCAAGAGGAAATGAGGTTGTTCTCAAACAACGCAATGTGGAGAAGGCTGCAAGAACTGGTTCAACAACTGACTTACTGTCACTGAGGAAATTCTCCACAATTGGCATCTGGAACACTAGAATGATGTAGGATTTGGGAAAGACAACATAGGTGGTAGAAGAAATGAAATACACATGGAGAAGAGAGCTAGAGACAGATATAAGGGAGAACATGGATCGAGTTACCGGAGATAGCAAAAGATAGGACAGCTTGATGTGAGTTGACTGCAGGTCTATGCATCAGTAGGAAATAAAGTTCAGAAGAGAGAAGCGTGGAGAATAGTTATCACCTAACTCTTTCTAGCCCTAGTTGTTATTATTTTGAAGTAGGGATCGCATTGGGTGGAAAGATATACAAACTGAATTGGTGAACTCTTGTTGTCCCTGGCAATTATTATTTTAAGATCATGATGCTGTGTCAGTAAGAATGCGTTAAAGTAACAACTGTCTCGATGCTCAGAGGAAAGGCGAGATGGACATATAATCAGATTGCTACTGGTACTATTGGTGTTGGAATTCTTCGCTGGCTGCTGGGGATGGGGACGGAGCGCTTATGGGAATGCCCCGAATGCTGTGATGTCGGTTCCTAAATCAATCAATCAATCTGTCATACATTAAAGGAGCTAAAGTAACAATAGCCAAGGATTGAAGGAACAAACAAGTAAAGGACCCATTTACACATCCTTGAGTCATTTAGATATATGGTTAAAAAAAGTTAGTTGCATATCCTTTATGGACGTAGCAGTCAACCCCAGCATTTTTTGGCTGTTCATGATTCTTGGGCAAGTTTACGTTCAGTAGTTTGCCATTGCTTTCTGAATGACCGGCACCCATACCATTTCATAAAAAACCAACACAGCTGTGTTTCGAACGTGGTATGCAGGATTATGAACTATGTCCATAACTCCTTCGCCATGGAGCCAGAGATATATGGTACTAGACTCATAATTTTATACATCAATCGTTACACTATGCGTTGATTGATTGATTGATCTTTATTTTTCGTAGTTCGTAATTCTGCATACCATGTTCAAAACACAGCTGTGTTGGTTTTTATGAAATGGTATGGGTACTGGTTGTTCAGAAATTTATTGGGTAATGTGGTCAGTATCACTCCATCGACCTCTTCTTCTCAAGACATTTTCTTGTGCCCGTTTTCAGCTGGATCGCCCTGGGAGCAAAAGTCAGTTATAAAAATTCATCTGCCTCGATGGAAATTTTAACACATAACCACTGGACTGGCAGGCAAGCTGCGGCCCCTGGCTCCCTTGTACATATAAGTGAATGCAAAGGAAAATTACCTTAACATCTTTTCACAAGGACATGCTGGTGTGGTGGGAAATGAGCAGGTGGACAGACTGGCTGGGTCTGCACCACTCGGTGCGGTATTGGTGCATGATAAGGCAGATGTGATTAAGACCCTTTGAGATCATGTGTATAGTGCAGAAGAACAGATAGATCATCGTGGCCTGGAGAGAATGGTGCTGCAGGGAGTGACCAGAGAATCTGGCCGACACTCTAGACTGAAAAAAGGCCAGACAGACACATTATCAGACTGCTATTAGTATTGGGACTCTTCGCTGGCCGTTGGCGATGAGAACGAATCATATATGGGAATGTTCCCAGTGCTGTAATGACTTGACTCAACTCAACTCTTAGTTTTCACCAAAATAATGCAATTCAAGTTACACATGGAAGGAGTAATTGCTCTAAGTTTTATATGATCTCCTCTTTTAAAAAAAAATTCCAGAGCAACACATTTGGTAAATTGTATTGTTTTCCAGAAATGAATTTTTAGTGTATACTTTCTGTAGGAATAGGGGTTATGTTGAAAGCAGTGGGAAATATGTTTCTTGGTTAATTTGATGGTTTGAAACTATACATTTTTTGGTGGCTGAAATTTCATGATTTTATAATTTTCTTCTGAATGTTTTTGCATGACATAACCCAAACATGACTATAATTCTGCACTGTTTTTAATTAGAATGTTACTTTACGTGTGAAAAATGTTGATCAAGAGCTCTTTTATTGATGCCATTGAATTTGGATATAATAATTCTGGCCTATTCAATGTTAGTGAAATAAATGACTTAACTTAGTAACTTTAAGCTAAGAATATGCAAACAACTGATTGCACAATTCAATGGCTGGCATATTTCACTGTGAGGAATTATTTGGAAGCTGCGGGTCTGGTTTTGTGGAAGAATAATGAGAACACTGTGGACTGATCGATTGATTGATTGATCTTTAGAAAGTGCAATGAACTGGTTTCTTTGAGATCTATTCCCACAGCTGCAAACTACAGAAATAAATAAGATGAATGCACCCAGTGGGTAGCACTTTTATAGTGTCTTTTCCATGTGATTGTACTGTGTATTTGATGTTCAATCCATTTTCTTCTTGGGCATCCTCCTGCATCATATCAAATCTTTGGTGTACACTGTCAAGTTAAAGAATTCAAATATCTAGGAAATATGATCTAAGAAGATGGCAAAATAGACAGAGAAATTGAAATCAGATGTCACAAGGTGCAGAAGCTAATAATTCCACTGATACATTGGTTGTAAACATATCAGCTTTATCTTCTCATATATCCCTCCTTACTAAACACATAATAACTCCTCATTTGATCATCCTTGAATATGTTCTTTCATCCACCACTTTTTTCTTTAATTGTTTGAGTACATTCATCAAAGTGTAGCTAACATTTAGTTTATTTTATTTAGTCAGAATAGACCAGAATTATCTGTACATAAAGAACTCTTCTGTCAGTTTGATATTAAATATTTTGTCTCTGCTTTCTTTTTCCATAGTTGTGGCAGCAGAAAACAGAGAGAAGGCAAGCATGACAAGAACCTACAGAGCTGAAAAGACTTATGCTGTCAGCAGTGGGAAATGGTGAGACATTTCCTGTAGTTGGATATATGTGGCTCAGAAAGCCCGAATAAAGCTGATTTTCCTTAAAAAGTTGCTTAAAAGTCGACGTCATTGCACAGGGTTTTTATCCCATATGGCTCAGTCTCTTTCCAGCAGCATGAAAGCGTCACACAAAGCACGAAACTCCGTAGCTCTAGCAACAACCCCCAGGAAGTCTCAGAAAAAATGCACTCGTGAACCTGAAGGATGTGGCCCAGAATCAAACCCACAACCTTTGGAGCCAGAGTCAGATGGCTTGACCACTTCACCATGGAGACTCCCAAGCTGATTTTCTGTAGAGATGTAACCTAAAGGGTTGTTTCATGCTGTTTTTTTTAACTCATTTAATCTTCGGTGTAAGATTAGACTACTTAAAGGGAACAAGATGGCTTACATGATACGGACTGTGGTTTTAAGTTGAAAGATTGGTTATGAATTACTATGTGGATTTTTACAAAATAGGATTCTGAGCATTTAAAATTGCTCCCTAATAATGGGGTAGTGGATTAATTGCCAAGCCTTCTTGAACACTGATGAAAGAGTAACAGTTCCTGCTATGATCACGTTAAAAATCCATCAGCCATTGGATATCAAAAATGCCTAATCAGGCCCACCCCAAGTTATATAAAATTAGGAAGCCCCACACACATAAATATTTATAGATTTTATAGCTCTGGTTACACATACTTGGGGCCTCGCCCATGCTAAGGAGTAAGTGCACAGTGTTTGAGCTCCTTTTTTTTTGATCTGTAGAAGAAGACTGGATCAGCTCTGGGGGTATCTGCCTGCAATACAGGAGAAGTCTTATATAATATGTCTGACAGAAAATCTTATATAGTGTGAATATGTTTAACATGAAATATATTGGTCATGTATGTCTGATAGAAAATCTTTTATAGTGTGAATATGTTTAACATGAAATATATTGGTCATGTATGTCTGATAGAAAATCTTATATAGTGTGAATATGTCTAACATGAAATATATTGGTCATGTATGTCTGATAGAAAATCTTGCCAGCTGGTAGGTGGCACTCACCAAACCCAACATCCCACATTGTGCTAAGGGCTTCAGGAAGAGGAGTGCAATTGGGAGGGTACAAGCCTTAGTGCGATAAAATGCAACCTAAAGGTTAAAAGGCAGGGCAGACGAGGCCCTAAGCCTTGGTCAACAACTGGTCTAGGATTGAAGCTCCAACAGATGGACAGTTAGGGCATTGCTTTGCTGATCCAGCAGCTTCTGCAGCTCGTCTTGTTCCAGATGTTTCAGTGTTAGCTTTCCTCTTGAGTAAACTAGACAGGCCGAGAGAAGGATCATGCTGCACGGGCAACAATTTTCTCTAAATTCAGCCCAGGCGTTGTACTGTGGAGAGGTGTAACTCCATTTTACAAACTACCCTCTGTCAAGACGGCAAGGTGCCAGTCATATTGTCTGTCAGATGTTTATGTGACATTTCCACACAGTAATTCTATATCTGTAGTTCTATCATTACTTGTCCAGGTACTATGAGTTTGAGGTGATAACAACAGGCTATATGAAAGTTGGCTGGGTTAAAGTCAATGCAGATCCATCGGCTGAACTTGGTACAGATGGAACGTCTTATGCCTTTGATGGATACATGGTAAGTCACTGATGAAGCTGTTGACTTTTATTGTGTAAATGTTGTGTGTTTGTCTGTGTGTTTCTGTTGAAGATTTTAGGGATTTCATCAAAATATTGTTTGTATTATTATTCATTGTTTTCTTCTTCTCCCCTTTATTTCAAGTTTTAGAGTAAGTCCTTAACCAACTCATGCCAAGTTGTCCTGTATTCTGCTGTTGCCTGGAGGTCCCTCCTTTCTTCACCATGTTATTCATCTGTCTCTGATTTTTATTTTCAAGTGTTATTATCTCTCCCATATTTATTTTGAAAGCTGCGGTAGCATAGTTGCTAGATGCTCGCTCCATTCTGGTGGTTATGGTTTCCATCCTCATCGAGGCGGATTCAAATTTATTTCAATGACCAGGGCTCCCAGGTGAACCCAGTCTAAAATTGGTACCAGGAAGTCTAAGACATTGGGGGGGGGGGTGGGGGGGGGGGGAGAGGGGGGGGGGCGGCACTTGCTTGCTTTGAACTCAAGTGTAGTCCACACACACTACTTCTAGTAGCACTGGACTGAATTTTGCACGTGGATCAGCTTTCCCTTTTACCAGAGTCCCTCGCCATTAGGAGAACCCACTCCGACTTCAGAGGTACTTTTAATTTACGTCCCCAAGTCAAGAATGAGAAGTCAACATTTTAGTCCAACTGTCCCGTGTAGGGGTTGAAACCCATACCCCAGCATGAGCACACCTGATGTTTCAGAATGCATGTTCTTATCCATTCGGCCATGCTGACCTCTCAGTCTTGGGAAATGAAGGCAGCCAGTGTAACATTGATCACATGACCCGCTGACTGCAGTTGGTCTATAAACATGTGGTTGAGCAGCATATACCCAATCTGCACCAGGGAGTGTAAAAGGGACCTTTATTTAGTAGGTTCCTGCTATGAGACCTGTTTTTTACTGTTTTATTTTAAATACTGAATACTCCTTTAGCATGTAACAGAGTCTTTCTACTGCTAAAATTAATGTGTGTTTGTATTGTGGTTATACTGCTGACCTCTCAGTCTTGGGAAATGAAGGCAGCCAGTGTAACATTGATCACATGACCCGCTGACTGCAGTTGGTCTATAAACATGTGGTTGAGCAGCATATACCCAATCTGCACCAGGGAGTGTAAAAGGGACCTTTATTTAGTAGGTTCCTGCTATGAGACCTGTTTTTTACTGTTTTATTTTAAATACTGAATACTCCTTTAGCATGTAACAGAGTCTTTCTACTGCTAAAATTAATGTGTGTTTGTATTGTGGTTATAGTTGGTGTTCATTGTGGAGATGGCACTTGATGATGTTGTGGTTTAGTAGCACATGTTAACAGTGTTATTTTTGTTATTCATAGGCCCGCAAATGGTATAATGGAGCAGAGGCATACGGCAAGAACTGGTCAGCTGGGGATGTCATCGGCTGTATGTTGGATCTCCATGACTCCACTATTTGTAAGTTAGTCAACATATCGTCCTCAGTGCATGTCAAACTATTGGTTATTAAGTGGCTCAGATCCCCTCCTCAATATCTCCCTCAGCTTGTAGTAACTGACAACACCAGTTCTGTGTTGGTTGACTATTCTATGGTGTGCGCCTCGAGTACTGGAGGTCCCGGGTTCAAGCCCCGGTGATGCCGGGATTTTTTCTCGTGGACTTCTAGTAATAAATAGGAATAGCAACACTGAACTAAGACTTCACTGTTTGTAAGCTCTAATATAAATCTTCTTATAGTCCATGGTATTGGTAATCTTGTCTTTCTCCAGCTTTCTTTCCTGTGTACTGCCAACCATTTCTGATACAGATGTTACTTTATGCCATGATATCAAATTTCCATTACCATTTTGTATAAAATGTGGGCAATCTGACTAAGGGAAGAGGAATTCAGACAAGAAACCAAGTAGTGTGGGACTAGAAAGCTAACATCTGTACACTGCAATGGATACTAAGTACCATGCATTGCAAAAGCTGATCACAGAAGAAGAAGTAGAAAATAAACTTCTGCCCATCTGTTACCAGAGTCCATAATAAAAGTAAAGAATAGTGATAGCACTGTAACCTGTCATGAGAAATGTGATTGTTGGAAGTGTGGTAAAGCTGTAAAAATGTGGTTGGTGGAACCGGAGTAAAGCTGTAAAAATGTGGTTGATGGAACCGGAGTAAAGCTGTAAAAATGTGGTTGATGGAACCGTAGTAAAGCTGTAAAAATGTAATTGATGGAACTGCAGTAAAACTGTAAAAATGTGATTGGTGGAACTGCAGTTAAGCTGTAAAAATATGATTGGTGGAATTGCAGTAAAGCTGTAAAAATACAATGAGTAAATTATCAGCCTTACTGGAGCACATTATCACCAGCAATAACATGTCACTTATGGTTGTGTCCTAGTAAAGCTTACCAGTTCTACTTGTATTTGCTGATTTAGTTATTATAATCTACCATGCATGTCATAAGAGGTGTCTCAGGAGAGTTGCTGTGAGAATGGCTGCCTCATTCCATAGAAAACTTAGCCGCAAAATCCAATAAATTATTAACAAGTCTACAAAGGGCTTGGCATGAGTTGGTTGAGGGGCCTGTGCTGCATTGGGAAATGAAAGACCAAAGAAGAAGAAGAAATAAGTCTCTAATTTGCTACAAAGATTTAGTTGAAAGACCAAAGAAAAAGAAGAAACCAGTCTCTAATTTGCTACAAAGGTTTAGTTGAAAGACCAAAGAAGAAGAAGAAATAAGTCTCTCATTTACTTACTTTAAAAAAAAATTCTTTTTTGCATATCCTATTTACATGATGTCGCTGTCAACACCAGCATTTTACCGCTGTTGTTGATTTCTTGTTAAGATTACGCTCAGTAGTTTGCCATTGCTTTCTGAGCGACCGGCTCACATACCCCCGTAAGTAACCAACGCAATGCAGTCCGCTACCAAATCTCGCGCAGCTGCGTTACCCTACGTGGATACACTGGATTACGGAGAAGGTCGTTAACCCCTTAGCCATGGAAACCGGCTCTCATTTACTACAAAGATTATTTGAAAGACCAAAGAAGAAGAAATAAGTCTCTAATTTACTACAAAGATTTAGTTGAAAGACCAACAAAGAAAACAAAATAAGTCTCATTTACTACACAAATTTAGTTGAAAGACCCAAGAAGGAAAAGAAATAAGTCTCATTTACTACAAAGATTTAGTTGAAAGACCAATAAATAAAACGAAATAAGTCTCTAATTTACTATACAAATTTAATTGAAAGACCCAAGAAGAAGAAGTAATAAGTCTCTAATTTACAACAAAGATTTAGTTGAAAGACCAACGAAGAAGAAGAAATAAGTCTCTAATTTACTACAAACATTTTGTCTTTCATAGCAATGTACACCCCTCATTTTGTGCAATAAATTGATTATGTTATGACATTCTCAATTTAGTTGCCCAAGGTGTTTCACAGACCTATAGTGGCATAGTGGTGAGTGTGCTTGCCTGCTAAGTCAATGGTTTGGTTCAGTCCTCAACAATGGCAGGATTATTTTTTCCAACCAGTATGAATCTGAAGTTTACGCAGTCTTATAAAATAGGCACCAGATAATGTTTTGAATTCCTTGGGGAAAACTGTAGCTGCACTTATTAGACAATCTAAAAATGGTAACTTAGGTCAACATGGCCGAATGGATAAGAATCATTCCAGTGTGCTGATGCCGAGGTAAGGGGTTCAAACCCTACACCGGACAGTTGGACAAAATATTGAATTCTAATCCTTGACTTGGAGACGTAAATTACAAATACCTCTGAAGTTGGAGTGAGTTCGCCTAATGGCGAGGGACACTGGTAATAGGGATAGATTAGCCACACGTAAAATTCAGTCCAATGCTACTAGAAAGTAACGTTTGTGGACAATTCTTGAGTTCAAAGCGAGTGAACGCGCAAAAAAAAAAACATAAAATAAAAACTGAAGAAATAAAATAAAATGCAATGAGTCCTAAATAAGTTACATTGTCTCTTGTTTTGTTTTATGACAGCGTTTTCACTGAATGGAGAACTGCTGATGGACTCCATGGGGCAAGAGATTGCATTCAGAAATGTAAAATGTGGCCCCGATGAAGGTTTGTGTTGGTTTTGTTCTTGTCTTGTATTTCTTTGTGGCTGGAAGGATATGGAAGATAAAGAAGTCTTACTTCCTTGCCAACACAGCAAATGGGAGAACTGAATGAACTTTATTTTCAAAGGGCCACAAATTGGGCACACAAGCCCATCTTACATTTGGAGGTCATGCAACATTTTTAGTCCTTGTCATGAGAAGAAAACAACGAACACTTTTAGATGAATGTTTGCCTTAGGATTTAACAGATTCAGTGCCAAACAAAATGTAGGTAAAAATGGATGGCAAAAAATGGGAATTAGGGATTTTTTACAGTTATGACTTTAAAGTTGTTACGGTGGCAGCCATTTTGTATTATATATCAAATTAAAGGTGCTGTATGGTTTGTAAAGGTTTTGTATGGTGGTTTTGTATCTCAAAATGGAAAATGTGGCATCAATCAGTCAATCAGGTGCCATTTCCACAATTAAGGTTGACTGCTATGGATCTCCAACATTGTCTGTCTCTAGCTGTGTAAATTTTGTCAGATTGCTGTTCGTCCATCTCTTGATGTTATCTTCCCACTTGTATTGTTGTCTACCTCTTGCTCGCTTGCCTTCTCCATTACCCTCCACTATAGTTTTTATAAGAGTGCTATGTCATTTACTTGGTTGAAATATTTCACTTGCCTCTGTTTTTATTTCTTTCATCATCTCCTTTTTCATTTCCAGTACCTCTGTATTTGATATTTGTTTCCATGAAATACAACATATTCTTCTGTATATCCACATCTCCAGGGCCTATTCAACTTTCTAATTGCTTGTTTAATATCAAGGCTTCCAAGCCATACAGTTGTTTTGAATATAATATTTGACAATTTTCATTTTTAATGTGAATAGTTGTATAGTATGTTCGGCCAAATGTTGTGTTGAGTCAGCCATGTATATGTTGCATCATGTCGTACCCATGTAAGGTGAATTGAATACAAACTTGGAGTTTGGGGATGGATGTTTTGTTGAATAGAGGTTTGGGATGGCTGTAGTGATAACCATTTAGATTTAGGTTTTTTTTAAGTTTTCAAATCCGTCTGCCAGCTTATGTTAAGTACATATCTTCCGGTGCAGTTGAACAGGGTCTGTACAAGGCCTCATGTGTACTGGACAGGTGCACATCTGTGGAAATTTAAGTAACTGGCGTGTCCATATTTCTTTCCAGTACACTAATCTTTGGATGATGCCATCTGAAATAAATTGTGCAAACTATTACTAGTATCATTATTATTAGCGAGAGAAATAAAATACGTCAGGCATTAAATTGTGCTATATTACATCTATTTATTTTTTCACTGCAATTTTTTTATCCACAGTTTTTGTAAGTCGTGTACATATTTGTTTTTTCTCAGCAGAATTTTTACAATTTTATTTTTAATTCTCAACAGCTGTCAGGTCACATTCTTCTTCTGCATTAGTAATCAATATCTCCAACAGTTCTTAATGGCACAAAGATGTGTGTAAGTGGGACATGATTGATAGAGGCATTGATAATGCACATTGGGAGCAAGTCGCCGCTGAACGTGTTGCATGGAGGGCAAATATCAGAAATGGAATAAAGACAAAGGAGAAAATGATTGCAGATAGGTCACACACTGAACGCGTGAGACGTAAGATGGCGCGAGATAGTGAAAATGACCATGTGTTCACATGCACCTATTGTGGACAAACATCTACAGCATGAATTAGCCTGATCAGTCACATTCGCTACCGCCATGGGTTGTAGTTATTATGCCTTTTTTGTAACACAATGTAACAAACTATTGTCTGTCAGGACGGCAAGGTGCCAATGATCTTGATGGCATTACTTCTGCTGAGTTTCTTTGTTTCAATTTCCCCTGGCTATAAATGGTAAACATACTCTAGATACCACTTATTACATCTATATAATTTTGAAAACCATGGACATATTTAACCCTTAATCTCTGACAACAAATGAAAACAGAGAGAAAACTACTGCACTAAACTTTCTTGTCCTTTAAGAGTTAATAAACACATTGGCAATCCTGCAGGATACATCCCTGGCATCACAATGGGTCCTCACCAGCAAGCCAAGCTCAACTTTGGGCAAGACATCAGTGTACTGAAATTCTTCACCAACTGTGGCCTACAGGAAGGATATGAACCATTCTGTGTGTAAGTATCACGTGTAAAAGTTCATTCAGTAGTTTTCCACAGCCATCTACAGGAAGGATATGAACCATTCTGTGTGTAAGTATCACTTGAAAAATTCATTCAATAGTTTACCACAGCCATCTACAGGAAGGATATGAACCATTCTGTGTGTAAGTATCACTTGTAAAAGTTCATTCAATAGTTTACCACAGCCATCTACAGGAAGGATATGAACCATTCTGTGTGTAAGTATCACTTGTAAAAGTTCATTCAATAGTTTACCACAGCCATCTACAGGAAGGATATGAACCATTCTGTGTGTAAGTATCACTTGTAAAAGTTCATTCAATAGTTTACCACAGCCATCTACAGGAAGGATATGAACCATTCTGTGTGTAAGTATCACTTGTAAAAGTTCATTCAATAGTTTACCACAGCCATCTACAGGAAGGATATGAACCATTCTGTGTGTAAGTATCACTTGTAAAAGTTCATTCAATAGTTTACCACAGCCATCTACAGGAAGGATATGAACCATTCTGTGTGTAAGTGTTACTTGTAAAAGTTCATTCAGTGGTTTACCACAACCATCTTCAGAAAATCAGAATGTTACAATAGTTGTCGTGTTTAAGAATATTGCTGAACAAATGGCTGATCACTCGCATGTTACCGGGATGAAAAGGGGGTTAAAGGTTAGTTGCATGTCTTTTATAGGACATTCCAATCAATCCCAATATTTATTGGCTGATTTTGATTTACTTTTTTTTATGTTGCATATCCCTTGCAGGATATTGCAGTCAACACCAGCATTTTTCAGCTGCTGTTGATCTACTAGGCAAATTTTACATTCAGTAGTTTGCCATTGCTTTCTTAATGACCGGCTCCCATACCAACACGTTATAAAACAATGTGACACGGTCTGCTGCACAAATCAGTCACGGCTGCGTTTCGAACGCCTGGTAAGCGGCTCACGAACCGCGTTCGCAAGTCTTTGGCCGCGGAGACCGGCTTTGATTTACTAGATACTTTTAATTCAGTAGTTTGCCATTGCAGTAAACAATGTGAGTGATTCATAAAAAAAAAATGAAAAAATATTACCTAATAAATACAATGTTTATCCATAATTCTGAGAGAAAATTAACAGTAAAAATTATGTGCAATATACTCGAGATTTTTGTGTTAACGCCTTCTCCACTAAATTTGTGTTGCTTTGTCCCCCTTTATTCCAGACATTTTTAAACTCCTGAACCAGATTCATTACTGTAAAATGAAACTATGTATGGCAGTTACCTTTTTTCATTCCCACAATGTTGTTTGCAGTAGAAGCTCAGTAGAGTAAATATGGCAGTTACCTTTTTTCATTCCCACAATGTTGTTTGCAGTAGAAACTCAACAGAGTAAATAAACCTTCCAAAAACCAAAGGGGTTATCTATACATTGGAAGTGATCACTGGGAATGACAGATTATATTAGTATGCTCTGACCAAATGTAAAAATTGCAGAACACATTATATGATGGTTTCGATTCACTGGGAAGAGCCAATCCCGCACACAATTATCTTGGGACTGAAAGAGTTAAGTATGTTATGTACCATATAAATAATTAATGCACATTAAGTTTATTCGCCGGTCTCCCTGGCCTAGCGGTTAACGTCTTTCTCCATAATCCCTTATATTCTCATGAGTAATGTAACCTGAGTGAGAATCGGTAGCGATTGGTAACTTAGGGGTATGTGAGCCGGTAGCTAAGAAAGCAGTGGCAAACTACTGAGTATAATCTTGCCTAGTACATCAACAGCAGCTAAAAATGCTGATGTTGACTGCAACCTCCTGTAAGGGATATGTAGAAAAAAAAAAGTTTATTCATTAGAAAGAGTTAATCAACAATCAATACTGATACTTGAAGTTATCAGAGGTAGTCTGCATGAGACTGTGAAAGAGTTAATCAACAATCAATACTGATACTTGAAGTTATCGGAGGTAGTCTGCATGAGACTGTGAAAGAGTTAATCAACAATCAATACTGATACTTGAAGTTATCGGAGGTAGTCTGCATGAGACTGTGAAAGAGTTAATCAACAATCAATACTGATACTTGAAGTTATCGGAGGTAGTCTGCATGAGACTGTGAAAGAGTTAATCAACAATCAATACTGATACTTGAAGTTATCGGAGGTAGTCTGCATGAGACTGTGAAAGAGTTAATCAACAATCAATACTGATACTTGAAGTTATCGGAGGTAGTCTGCATGAGACTGTGAAGGATGTGTTGTTCTTCATCATTGAGGAAGAAGCTATTAATGCATGTCTTTTATTACGCAGGAACATGATGCGCCCACTGACAATGTGGTATGGAAAACAACAGGCCATATTTGAGACAGTGGATGCCACAGATTCTGGTCTTCAGGTGTCTAGAATTGCTGGAGGGTTAGTATATCTTGTTAGTGATGTCTTATCTTTATTGCTTATATCCTCTGTGGTGCATTGAATTGAAGTACTTGCTAGGTGTCTAGGCCCTGGTGGATGACGTCTGTCTTCCTAATCCACGCTTGTCAGTAATTAGAGAAGTGTGAATGTGTTTGTATGTGTATGGCGGCAGGGGGTCCCCTGCTTGGCTTTCACATGACACAGAATATATTGCCTTGCTTACAGTACTTGTCTATAGTTTGTTACATTGTGCTTAAACAATAGCACAAAGCCTGGGCTGAATTGTAGAGACTATGTGTTGCTCATGCAGCATGATCCCTTTCTCTGCCTGCCTAGTTTACTCCAGAGGAAAGGTAACACCAATACATCTGGAATAAGACAAGCTGCAGAACCTGTTGGTCTAACTGTCTGCCTATTGGAGCTTCCATCCTAGACCAGTTGCTAACCAAGGCTTAGTGCTTGGTATGCCCTGCCACAACATTTAGTCTTTAGGTTGCATTTCCTTGCACCAGGATAAGGCTTATACCCTGCCAATTGCGCTCCTCCATTCAAAGCCATTGGCACAATGTGGGGTGTCAGGTTTGGTGAGCGCCGCCCAACATTCAGTGCTAACAGAAAGCAGGTAGTACCGTCTACTGTCACATAGTAACTCAGTCATATCTGACTAAGACCTGACACTCTAGTTTCTATATATAATGAAACAAACAGATGTTTTTGCAGAATCTAATAAAAACCAACAAATGTACATACCTGACCAGGGCCTCAGTCCAGGTAAACAGAATTATCAACTGGCATGGCAAAATACATGAAACATTCTAATAATTCCCACTGTGTTTATTTTTATGTTTACCTTAACTGAGGACCAAGTCAGGTTTGTACATGTGTTATTTTTTTATTGTGTCCACACATTGGGGAAATTGAAATATCTGAGCATGTAAAGAGACATGGATGTCTGGAAAAGATAGCTATGGAGGGAGGTGTACTAGGGAAGCAGAGAAGACAAAGACCACTTCATAGATGGATTCAAGATGTGATAGATAACTTGAGTTGATTGTAGTCAAGAACAGACATCACAGCACTCAGGATATTCTCATACCGTCCTCATCTGCAACTGCCAGCAAAGAGTCCCAATACCAATGATTATGTGTCTGCCTGGCCTTTTCTCAGAGTTTTGAGTGTCAGCCAGATCCTCTGGTCAATCCCTGCAGGACCATTCTCTGCAAGCATGATGATCTATCTGTTCTTCTCCTGATAGCTATCTTGCACATGATAGCAACAGAGGCAGGACATCATACTTATGATAGACAGCAGTTTTTGACTGCATATATTTTGCACATATGTCTTTAAAATAGTTTTAGTGCATTACCCTGCTTTCTTTGGTCATGTGATGAGAAGAGAGGCATTGGAGAAACATCATGACTACTGGAAAGATATCAAGGGGAAGAGAGCAGAGGCAGACCAAGAGAACTGATGCTGGATGGATTGAGACGGTGACATGGAAGAATATCATCAGCAGAGTTGATCCAGAAACCCAAAGACTGAGGAGAACCATGAATTCCTACACACTTGATGATGACTATGCAGTGTGTTATGTTGTGTAAATTTATTTGTAAGATAATGTTTCCTTGTTCTAGACTTGATGATGACCATGCAGTGTGTTATGTTGTGTAAACTTATTTGTAAGATAATGTTTCCTTGTTCTAGACTTGATGATGACCATGCAGTGTGTTATGTTGTGTAAACTTATTTGTAAGATAATGTTTCCTTGTTCTAGACTTGATGATGACCATGCAGTGTGTTATGTTGTGTAACTTAAAGATAGATGACTGCAACTTGAGAGACAAGTGTGTTATGTTGTGTAAACTTATTTTTTGATAATGCCCTTTTTTAGCAAAGACCCCAGTTGTTAGTTTGGAAAAGTAAAAATTTCCGTTTTAACTTGAGTCCATGGTGTGATTTTTTCTTTTTTAAGGTTTTCCGAACTTGAAGTGTTTTTCATTTCAAGCTCAAACAAGGTTGGGAAAAATTTATTTATTTTCAAAGCTGTCATTAAATATGTGCCAGATTTTTCAGAATCTGAAGGCCTAACCAGCCAAACAAGGTGGCATATTTATCATATTACTCATGTACCTTTCATTCAGTTAATTTATGGGCCTAATCATATATCTGCCGGTCTCTCTGGCTGTGGGGTTATAACACTTTCTCTCTGTAATCCCGTTTATCACGAAGAGTCTCGTAGCGGAGCGAGAGCTGAGGCGGTTCGACCCCCGCTCGTGACTTGCGGGATACTGAGCCGGCCGCTCAGAAAGCAATGGCAAACTACTGAGCGTAATCTTGAAAAGAGATCAACATACAGCTGAAAGATGCTGGTGTTGACAGCTAAGTCCTGTAAAGGATATGCTTAAAAAAAAAAAAAAAAAATATCCCATATCTACATTACATTTTAATGGTGTGTTGTTGTTGTTGTTATTGATTCTCAATGCTGCTGAGTTGTACACTCTATGAAGTTAATGGTAAGGAAAAGAGTTATTTTACTACTTTGCTTTCTTCCATTTCTCCTTCTTCTTTGTCTTCTTCTTCTTCTAAATATTATTCTTATTATATTTATTATTATTATTGTTACAGTAAAGTGTTATTAGTTTGGATTTTATGAACAAAACTCCCTCATGAAAATGTTATTAATACGCAGTTTGTGACAGATACATTTGGTGAGTCCTTTTCCTCCTTAGTTGTAATGCTGCAGCCCTCTTCCAAGGAAAGTAGTTTTAGATGTGGCAGTTGAACTTCAGAACCAACCACCATATATCCTGGCCTACAACAGGAATCACTATTATCTCTGGTGCTTTTCAACGCCTACACTGAAAATCACCAGCGAGCAAATCATAGAACCTGGGAGGACATTGTCGTATGCAGACGATGTTTCAGTGTATCGTCAGGGTAAGGATAGAGATCAGGTTGCTGTGGAACTACAAACCAAACTCAATCGCCTAAGCACTTGTTGTGTTGAAGCCAACCCAACAAAGGCAACAGTGGCATGGTTCTCTTTGAATAACCATATTCTCAACACCCCAATGCCAACTGTAAATCTGGGTTTAGAGACAGTGGAAAGAACACAGGCAATGAATTACCTGGGGATAGGATTTGATCGAAGCCTAGCTTATACTGAGCACGTAGACCAGATGATAACAAAGGCCAAGTGGGGTTTGGCTGCAATGCGGGTGATGGCGGCGGCAAACTGTGAGCAGCACCATCTATGTCTTCTTTATGAGGTTCTGGTTCTTTCTGTTTTGGAGTATGCGATAGCGATCCTGACTCTCAGCCATAAGCAGATAGAAAGGATGGAAAGGATACAGAACGAAGCTGTGCGCATTATTCTTGGATGTACAAGAGATAAGCATGCAGGGTGAAGCGCTACCTTCTTGATTTTCCAACTATGCAGGACAGAATACAAATTTGCCAAACACGTGCCTATCTCAGAGTCAATGCAAACACGCAACATCCACTGCATAGTGCGATTAAGAAGGTAAAGGGGCAGCAGGTTAAAAAGAGTATAGTCGTGGATGGGTCAAGCCGAAGACATTCTTCAGCAGGTGTGTTTCCTTGAGGACTTAGAACCTGGCGAGGAGTGAGTACAAGTGCCAACAGAGTTTTGTACATCCATTTCAGTGTGTATCCAACTAGACAGGAAATGCAGAAAAGAAAATCCAGCTGCTGTGGAGGCTGAAGTACAGGCTCTAATCTTCGAGAATTCTTTAGAGGATGATGCTTTAATTTACACAGATGGGTCGGTCATCCGAGGAGTGAGAAGTTCATGGGCCTTTACGGCTCAGGCCTGAGGGAAAACTGTGAAGGAATAGTCTGGCGCTTTTGCTTTAACCACAAGTAGCCTGACTATAAAAGTCATGGCAGTAAGTAAAGCAATAACATGGCTCGGGACACAGACATTCAATTGGGCATGTGTCCTTAGTGACTAAATGAGCATGCTCAGGAGAATAGAGATGGGGTGGGTCCGAAGAGAGTGGCTGCTGTCTCTGGAGCTGTCTCGGCTGGCAAAGATTAGTTTCATCTTCACACCAGGGCAAGCGGGTGTACAAGGGAATGAACAGGCTGACAGGTTTGCAGGTAGGGCTACTGTGGAAGGCGGACGAGCCATGGACCAGGCAGACATTCTGAATGCTCTACGAGAAGTAAGTCATTTACGAGAACCAAGCGATGACTGGGAATCTACAACCATGGTCAGGCTGCGAGAACAGCAAGTTAAAAGAGGTGTGGCCAAACAAGAACACTATGCAGGAAGCCAAAGAAGAGTAATAAACCAACACAGAACTGGTGTTGTGAGCCGCTACACGCTGCAGGATTTGCTGAGGAGGGGATCCGAGCACTTATGGACTGAATGGTTCGATGTGCAGTGAGGATGATCTGTCGACTAACTAACATACATTTGGAGATTTTACTATTGTCTCGTTGTAACGTAAGTAAATTTTGTTATGTTTTATGAGTTACCGATATTGAGTTGCTGACATTGAGTAACCAACATTGATAACTGACATGCGGATAATGTGATAATCTCATCTCATACCAAAAACTTAAGAATCCTACATGTAATTTTCAGGTGAGTCCTGCTGGTGGACAATACATCCTGCATCCAAACAAAGGTCAGAGGGTGAAAAGGTCAGAGTTGGAGATGACCTCATATTAGTGAGTGTGTCTTCAGAGAGATACTTGGTAAGTGTTTGTTTAACTCATTTGTTACACACAACTCACAGAATGTTGATTGATTTCTTCTTACATGATATACTTTTCTAAATGCTTTCTCTCTCAAGCAGTTCCGATATAACCCACTCTATTCCCAGTTGTGACTTTAACTTTTTTCTTTCCAATTGTAATCATTATCATGTAGGAGCTAACAGTTTCCGGAGCTAACTGGAGTCTCCGTGGCAAAGTGGTCAAGCCGTTTGACTCGGGCTCCGAAGGTTGTTGGTTCGATTCTGGGTTGCGTCCTTCAGTTCACGAGTGAAATATTTTGGAGACTCCTGTGGGTCGTCGCTAGAGCTACGGAGTTCATGCTTTGTGGAACGCTTTTTGCGCTGTGGAAAGAGACTGAGCTATATGGGATAAAACCCGGTGTAATGAAGTCGACCTTGTCGACTTTTAAGTGACTTTTTTTTATGTAGGAGCTAATGTGTCTCAACAGATCTCTGTCCATGGTGTTCTGAATCAGTTCTACAGGTGACATTCCCTTATGCCACCATCTTAGACCATCCAGTATCATGTTTCTCAGTCTGTCTCTACTACCATTGATCTTTCCAGCCGTCACATTGTTATCCATTGCCTGGCTTCTCATTATGTGACCCCAGAACATTGTCTGTTTATTATAATTGTGTATAATGTTGTCATTTCAATAGCTCTTCCAGGCTGTGTGTATCAAATCCAGCACTAACATCTTTACCTTGCCAGTTGTTTTGCAGGAATCTGTCTTGTTCTTTTACTAGGCTCCATCCACATTGGTGATTCTGTTGTACCATTTTTGAGGGATATATGCCAGAAAATATTTTACTAGTTGGTTTGTAAGTTGGTTGGTTGTCTTGTTGGTTGGTTGGCTGGCTAGTTGGTTGGTTGGTTGATTGGATGGTTGGCTGGCTAGTTGGTTGATTGGATGGTTGGCTGGCTAGTTGATTGGTTGGATGGTTGGCTGGCTGGCTGGTTGATTGGATGGTTGGCTGGCTAGTTGGTTGATTGGATGGTTGACTGGCTAGTTGGTTAGTTGATTGGATGGTTGGTTGGCTGGTTGGATGATTGGTTGTCTAGTTGATTGGTGGATAGGCTAGTTGGTTGGTTGGTCCCGAAATACCATTTTCACACTGTGTTCCAGAACTTTCCTCTCTCTCTCTCCAAACACAGAAACCAGCGAAGTGTGCCTGACCAGGTATGGAATTTGACATCTGTGGCGAGGCACATAAGGATATATCTAAGTCATGGTTCAGCACAGCACATGGCCTAGCTGTGATTAGACCTGTATTGGTAATGTTTAGGCATTTCACTGCCAACAGACTTTGATCCAATGCCCAAAGGAAATTGCAGGAAGGTATAGATACAAGAATTGCTAGCCTTTTGCTAGATGGAAAACATGCTAACAGATGTAAAGATGTCAATTGCAACGCGAAAAAGTGTTGAAATGCTTCATAGAAATGTGGAAACTGAGTAGACAAGCTGAAAAACATCTGATGGCAGTGGAGATGTGGTTTGTGAGGAAAATGCAAAGGATACCATGGACAGACAGAAAAACCAATGAGCAAGTCTTACAAGAAGCAAATGAAACCCGTAAATTGATTAGGGAAATTAGATGTAGACTTTTTGGACACATTATAAGAAGAAATAAATTAGAGAACTTGGCGACAACTGGCAAGATTAAAGGGAAAAGAACAAGTGGAAGACAGAGAAGTAAATATCTGGATGGCTTGGCCACGTGGTGTGGTTAAGACAAGAACACAGAGCTGAATCACGACTCTGGTGATCATGAGAGATGACGAATCATGACCGCCCATGCTTATCGGCATGGCACATGATTATGATGATGTATTGGGATAGAAAATTCACTACATGAATATCACCCAGAAAAATATCACTTTCTAATTGCTTCTTTTTGGTTTTCAGCACATAGGAAGTGGTTGTAGCGTGATTGCATCTTTCCAACAAACACTATGGACTGTTGTACCCATGTGCTCCGGAACTGTCAGACAAAAGACACTTGGTATGTTATTTGTTTTGGCCATGTAGTTGCTTGAACAAGATTATATTATCTTTAAAATATTTACAGAAGATGTAAAACTGGTTCTCAACCAGTGGGGAATTCCCCCCCTCCCCTCCCCCAGAGGGGAATTTTAGGGTTTCGGGGGGGGGGGGGGAATTAAGATAATTTCAAGACCTCGTTAATACATGAACCAATTACTTGATATTGTTTTTCGCTCCATGCTTAACGGTTCTGTACTTCTCGCCCAGAATCAGCTATGGAGAGAACCAGACAGATTCCAATGAATTAAGAGATAAGGAAGAGACACTGGTGATGCATAAGACACATTGAAAAAAAAACCTGATAATAGTATAACAAAAAAAAGTCCTTTTGGAATGCACAGGGAAAATGATATTTAGGGAGACTTAAAATATATTTAGAAAAGAATTAGAGACAAAGATGAATTATATATGGAGAAGACTTAGAGGGAGCTGCAGGAACTACCACAATAAAGGAAGTGTGGGCATGAGTTGTTTGGGGGCCTGTGCTTACACCAATGGGAGATGAAGGGCAGAAGACTATATCAACAAAAGACATGGAATAGATAAATATTCTTATGTGGGATCATACTAGGCAAGAGAGGCAGAGAAAGATGGAGTAAGATGTATGTGGGATGAAATAAATGACTGAGCAACAAATAATGATATAAGCAAAAACAACTTCATGACAATATCAAATGACAGTGGTTGGAAAGCCATGATCAGCAATATCTGCTTCAGACCAGGCATATGAAGAAGGAAAAGAATGGAAGAATCAGATATTAATTATAATGAGGATGAGGCAATCAGCTAATCACGTTAGATTTATTTTTGTTCTTATGTGTTTTGTTCTATTTATTACCAGGATATGTATTTGGAGGAGACGTACTAAGGCTTTTCCATGGTCACATGGATGAATGTCTTACAATCCCTGAGGCTAGAAGTGAAAATGAATTTAAGTAAGTATTCTGGAAATCTCTTAATAGCGTAGTCTTTTAAAATTGTCCCAACCTAGACAGTGTTTGCTTCATTTCTTTTTTTCCTGAGCAGTGTTGCTTCATGAATACAGATCACTGTTCATATCTCGTGATCTCCAGCAGACTACATTCGAATTGATTCAATGCCCAAAAAAAAATAGATTTGGACCTAATATAGTGCACAATAAAATGTACAAGTATTATAATGTAAATTTACATTACTGAGCAAACAAACAAACAAACAAACAAACAAACTTTATTTTCAAAGGGTTAAGAATTGGGCATGCACACCTGTCTAACATTCTGCCCTTCTATCACTCTCTTTCATACATTATACCATTCACACATCATTCAAGGCTAACTGTAAACGGCAACAATATAAAAGATATGCATTATAAAGGCATGGGGAAAATGAAAAATCAATACTACACGACTCAGTAATAGTAATAACTAGTGTGGCCCTTATTAGCTATGTGGAATATACTGGCCTACTAAATGGGGACTGGCTGTTATACTAGGGTTTTATTATTATTATTATTTCTATTATTAAGGGGGAAGGTAATCCGTACAGAGATAGTGTTTGAATAATTTGCGATTATATGTATAGGGATTAGTGATGAGCATTAAAATTGAGACAGATACAGTGAAACAAAACAAATAACTTGATGACCCAAGTATGGTGATATATTGTCCTTCTGCTCAAATGGGAGGCCACACTTGGCGATAATCTAACCTTCAGCACTGAATCAGTTAATTAATGAATACCGTTGTATGACTTGAAGAACAAGAGAAAACACATAAGTCTCATAACACGAACCTACTTTGGCTATGTGAAGTTTTAGGACCTGGTAATTTGTGTTCAATCCTGGATAATTCATGTTTAGTCCTGGGTAATTTGTGTTCAATCCTGGATAATTCATGTTTAGTCCTGGGTAATGTGTGGTCAGTCCTGGGTAATTCATGTTCAATCCTGGGTAATGCATGTTCAATCCTGGGTAATGCATATTCAATCCTGGGTAATGCATGTTCAATCCTGGGTAATTCATGTTCAATCCTGGGTAATGCGTGTTCAATCCTGGGTAATTCATGTTCAATCCTGGGTAATGCGTGTTCAAACCTGGGTAATTTGTGTTCAGTCCTGGGTAATTTATGTTCAGTCTGGGTAATGCATGTTCAATCCTGGGTAATGCATGTTCAATCCTGGGTAATGCATGTTCAATCCCAGGTAATGCTGGAGTTTCAAAATAAAAATAGTCCTAGTTTGTATACTAGATCTGCTTGGTCAAGAAGTCTTTATTCCACAGAGGGGCAGCCTTTCCATGCCACGAAACGTAGTCAGTATATGATGCTGGCCGAATACTTTTAGACCAGTCAGCACTCAATGCCAGATGTAGTCAGTATATGATGCTGGCCGAATACTTTTAGACCAGTCAGCACTCAATGCCAGATGTAGTCAGTATATGATGCTGGCCGAATACTTTTAGACCAGTCAGCACTCAATGCCAGATGTAGTCAGTATATGATGCTGGCCGAATACTTTTAGACCAGTCAGCACTCAATGCCAGATATAGTCAGTATATGATGCTGGCCGAATACTTTTAGACCAGTCAGCACTCAATGCCAGATGTAGTCAGTATTTGATGCTAGCCGAATACTTTTAGACCAGTCAGCACTCAATGCCAGATGTAGTCAGTGTATGATGCTAGCCAAATACTTTTAGACCAGTCAGCACTCAATGCCAGATGTAGTCAGTATATGATGCTGGCCGAATACTTTTAGACCTGTCAGCACTCAATGCCAGATGTAGTCAGTATTTGATGCTAGCCGAATACTTTTAGACCAGTCAGCACTCAATGCCAGATGTAGTCAGTATATGATGCTGGCCGAATACTTTTAGACCAGTCAGCACTCAATGCCAGATGTAGTCAGTATTTGATGCTAGCCGAATACTTTTAGACCAGTCAGCACTCAATGCCAGATGTAGTCAGTATTTGATGCTAGCCGAATACTTTTAGACCAGTCAGCACTCAATGCCAGATGTAGTCAGTATATGATGCTAGCCGAATACTTTTAGACCAGTCAGCACTCAATGCCAGATATAGTCAGTATATGATGCTGGCCGAATACTTTTAGACCAGTCAGCACTCAATGCCAGATGTAGTCAGTATTTGATGCTAGCCGAATACTTTTAGACCAGTCAGCACTCAATGCCAGATGTAGTCAGTATTTGATGCTAGCCGAATACTTTTAGACCAGTCAGCACTCAATGCCAGATGTAGTCAGTATTTGATGCTAGCCGAATACTTTTAGACCAGTCAGCACTCAATGCCAGATGTAGTCAGTATTTGATGCTAGCCGAATACTTTTAGACCAGTCAGCACTCAATGCCAGATGTAGTCAGTATTTGATGCTAGCCGAATACTTTTAGACCAGTCAGCACTCAATGCCAGATGTAGTCAGTATTTGATGCTAGCCGAATACTTTTAGACCAGTCAGCACTCAATGCCAGATGTAGTCAGTATTTGATGCTAGCCGAATACTTTTAGACCAGTCAGCACTCAATGCCAGATGTAGTCAGTATCTAGACAGTCACCTTCACTTTATCCAACATTTTCTGGTAACTATTTTAGGCTGCGTCTCTCTGGAAACCCTGATTCATAAACAAAATACCTGCATTGAGAGGGGGATTCAAACAGTACCAGCAGGCAAGCATGCTAGAATAATGAAACAAACAAACAATACAGTAGCCATTTTATAAAACAAAGTCTTAAAAGCCGAGAGGATCAACTTCATTACCCAAGGTTTTATCCCATATGGCTCGGTCTCTTTCTGCAGGGCGACCTGCCGAAAGTGAAAGCCATTTTATAATACTGGGTGTACCCTAAAGCCACAATGGCAAGGGAAAAAACTAAATTTGGTCATCAACTGGGGATGAAGCCAGACAACTCTGTTGGCAAGTAAGTGCAGTGACCATTATTCCATCATAGCTGCTATTTAAACTGTGTCATAATATAGTGGTTTTAATTTAACATTTGTCTTCTATTTCAAAAACATGGCAGCTGTGTTATGTATGAAACTGGCGCTGTTTGCAGTCATGCAAGATCACTGTGGAGACTTGAGCACATCCGAACAAAGTGAGTGCTGAGCTGTGTAATATAGCACCTGAAATTTCCATTGTGATGTGTGTATAGTTACATGTGTGTGTGTGTGGGGTGGGGGGGAGATTTGGTGTGTGTGGACTTGCATGTGTGTGGCTTGGGTGTGTGGGGGATGTTAGCAGTTTGTATGGAAATAAATAAAGAGCTTTAAGTACCTAGGAAGTATATAATATCATCAAATGGCACTTCAGAAAACGAGATCAAAAATAGATGCAAAAAGGCAAGCCAACTCATTGGACAAATGGCACCAATACTAAAGAGCAAACATGTATCAATTATTCCTAAGAAAGCACTCTACAACACTATCTTCCTACCAACTCTATGTTACCAGTGCCAAACCTGGACAATGACAGAAAAAGAGAAAAGAAAAATCACAACAGAATGAGATTCTTGAGAAAATACTCAATGTATCAAGAAGAGAGAAGATTAGAAATGAAGAAATCAGGACTAAAGTGGGGGTTATAGCAGCGCTAGATTTTATTAGAAGGCAGCAAGTCTAATGGTTTGGCAATGCAACTAGGTTATCAGCTAACAGTATAACACAAGCAATGATGTACAGACCAAATGGAAGCAAAGGAAGAGACCAGCCATGTAAACAATGGACGGAGGAAATGGCAGAGTCCATGGGAATATCGATGCATGAAGCCCATAAGCGGGCACTCTCCTGCTGTTTATATTTCACTTCGACATTGCAAAGTACAAGGGAAACAAGATAAGATGAGATGAGTTGATGTACCATTTGTTATGATTATTTTTACTTTTTATTTCCTAGAATATTGTTTTCCACGCCCTAGTGAATTCTATCAACTACCAATGCATTTTATTGTTGCCTAGCTGATGTTCCATTTGATTCGAAATGAAAGCCATCTTTGGTTTATTATTTCATTTGATTGCTGTGCCTGCATGCAGCAGGTTGTTTATGTTGATCACATTATCTCTTCTCTTCCCCCCCCCCCCCCCCCCCCCCCCCATATCCAATTTTAATGATCTTGAAATGTAAGCTTCTTAATGGGAGATGTGCTGATGATAGGGGCAGAGGGGCACACATGCCAGAGAAAGGGAATATTCTGTGGCGATAGACAACATCTGGACATGGACTGCAACAAAGCTTATCTGAGCACAAAGACCATGAAAATAAGAGCTGTCAAAGTAGTTTAAAATAAGGGAAGAGTGTCATTGATAGCTGTTATTCCTGGACCTCACTCTCTTTACTGTTGTTTCTTGTTAAGCAGTGTTGGAGCTTATACAGTCACAATCTGGGAGGGGAAAAAGAGAGAGCAGGCATTAAGACAGAAGTTTTCAACCTTTAGCCAAATACATCACATGATGCCCGTGTGTTACCAGGATCTATACAAGAAGCAAAGAATATTAACATGCTAACCTACATTACATGTCGTAAGAATCAGCTAACGAGTGTTGATGCGAGACTGGCTACCTTGTCTCATGGGCTTGAATTTACCTCGAGGTGGATATTACAAATGGACCTAGGTTCCCAGGTCCACCCAGCCTAAGATGGCCACGTGGAAATGTCTTGGGAAATAAAGGCAGCCGGAGTAGTATTAGCCACATTATCCCTTGAGCACCAATTTGTCTATAAAAATATGGGTTTAGCATAATATGCCCAATACATCTTAAGACATTTAAAAGAATCCTTCACTTAACACACAGTGTGACTTTATATTAGTTTATAATAAACGAGCAGTGTCTTGACTATGTAATTTACTGAATGAAAAGTTATTTAATGTCTTGATAGGTGGGCAGGTGCATTCATGGGCTGGGGACAGCAGTGTCGCATTCGCCATGTGACATCTGGAAGGTACCTAGCAGCAATGCCAGACCAGTCGGTGCAGACAGTTCACAGACAGAAAGCTGACGAAGCCAGTACTGCCTTTAACCTGATGATGTCAAAGGTTAGTCATCCATGTCTTATTCTGGGAACATTGTGATGTTGTTAGCTGTTGTTTCTGGACTCTTGTGCCTCGTTGTTACTTGTTTAGCAGTGTTGGAGCTTATTCAACTGAAAGTATGTCATCTTGGATTTATGTTATATTTTCCTAGGAATTCATGTCAGTCCCAGGTTAGTCTGATAATTGCTTAATTCTAGGAGCAGTTTCATTGCTAGCTTTTGTTCCTGGATCTTACTCTTGTACCTTGTTAGTCTTTATTCAACAGTGTTGGAGGTTATTCAACCACAAGCATGTCATCTTTGTCGTCTCCTTATTTCCTTGACTTATCATGTCACTCCAAGGTTAGTCTGATAACTGCCTCAATCTGGGAGCACTGTTTCATTTTTAACTGTTGTTCCTAGACTTAATTTGTACATCTTGTTGCTCATCATTCAGCAGTGATGAAGCTTATTCAACCCACAACCTGTTGTCTTTATTTTCTCCTATATTTCCCTGGGATGTCATGTCAGTCGCAGGTTAGTCTAATTATTGCCTCATTCTGAAAGCTCACTTACATTGCCAGTTGTTGTTCCTGGACTGTACTCTTGCAACTTGTTCCTGTTTCAGAAGTGCTGAAACTTGTTCAACCAAAAGCACATCATCTTTGTTTTTCTCCTACAATACCCTGGGGTATAATGTCAGTCTTAGGTTAGTCTGATGATTGCCTCATTCTAGGAGTACTGTTTCAGTCCTACCTGTTGTTCCTGACTTTATTTTCAGGTAATATTTCTTTCTTCTTTTGTGTGTGTTATAGAGAAACAGAGAGAGAGGAGAGAGGAGAGAGGAGAGAGAGAGAGAGAGAGAGAGAGAGAGAGAGAGAGAGAGAGAGAGAGAGAGAGAGAGAGAGAGAGAGAGAGAGAGAATGATACTTATGAATTGTTTGATTCAACCTTCTTCAATCTTAATTAATTCTTCTGCTTTTTCTTCTTCTCTTCTCCTCCTCCGTCTCCTCCTCCTCCGTCTCCTCCTCCTCCCCCTTCTTCGTCTTCTTCTTTACCCTTTAACCCCTAATGGTACAGTCATGTCCATATTTAGGCTGATCAAGCTCGACCTAATTTTGTAATCTACAGCAACCTTTCCAGAATCTGTCTTGCTGTATGCGGACATGGTCCTTTTTGGTGGGTGGTCTTTCTGACTCTGAAGGTTGGTCAAACCTGGTTCATCTGTGGTCAGAGTTTGAGGCTTTGCTTAACTACTCCTGATGGAAATCCATCAGGTTAGGATAAGTAATTGGTCGTTCTTGCTGATTGCTAATGTAAAAATATGTTTGTACAGGATGAAAAGAAACAGTCAGATGCTAGAGAAGATGAAGGAATGGGTCTAGCGGACATTAAGTACGGAGACTCCATGGTTTACCTTCAGCACAACTCTACAGGGCTCTGGCTTTCCTATCAGACATTCGAGACGAAGAAACGAGGCGTAGGGAGAGTTGAGGAGAAGAAAGTAAGTTCTGAACTGTATATTTTGGAAAGTAATTATTTTCTCCAACGACATTATTAATTGTTTACTAACCATTAAATTTGATTGAGAGTCATTTAAAATTTGTGACATTAAATTAATAAACTATAATATAAATCCACTACTCCGCTATCAGCACACAAGAAGTTCAAGTGTAAGTATGATTAACCTATCAGCCAAACCGAACCTTTTAATAAAATGTAACATAACACAAATCTCAACAACTCAACACAATATAATATAATATATTATAAATGTAATGCAATAAAATACAACATAACAACTATAAATACAGTATTTTATTTGTGTATTGTTCGGTCTCCCTGGTCGAGAGGTTAGCAGCTTTCTCTGTAACCCCGAATACTCTCGTGGTTGACGTGAGCGCATGAGAATTGAAAGCGGTTCGAGTCGCGCCAGTGACTTATGAGAGTATGGAGCCGGTCGCTCAGAAAGTCGTGGCGTGCTGATGAGAGTAATCTAGCCTAGGAATCAACATACAGCTGAAAGATGCTGATACTTACCGCAATATCCTGAAACAGGATGGAAATGCACGGGGGGAGGGGGGGGGGAATTGTTTTATGCACTAAATTTCCACTCACATGTTTATCGGTCTTCCTCTGCCAATTATTTTTATTTTTGATATTGACGTTCCTACATGTCATAACGTCAAACTGCCCAGCATTTTGTCTTGGTCTCCCTCTGCCTCTCCTCCACTCCAACCTTCCCATTGTGACGACATACTCTACCTTCCCTCTTCCCATGATATGCCCAAAGAACGGGACTCTTCTTTGATGTGAGTAACCAGTTATCATTGTGAGTTAATTTCTGTCAAGATATTTTCATTGCTCTTTCTATCCAACTATGGAGTGTGAGTTAATTTCTGTCAAGATATTTTCATTGCTCTTTCTATCCAACTATGGTGTGTGAGTTAATTTCTGTCAAGATACTTTCATTGCTCTTTCTATCTATCTATGGTGTGTGAGTTAATTTCTGCCAAGATATTATCATTTTTCTTTCTAATCATCTATGGTGTGTGAGTTAATTTCTGCCAAGATATAATTATTTCTCTTTCTATCCATCTATGGTGTGTGAGTTAATTTCTGTCAAGATATAATCATTTCTCTTTCTATCCATCTATGGTGTGTGAGTTAATTTCTGCCAAGATATAATCATTTCTCTTTCTATCCATCTATGGTGTGTGAGTTAATTTCTGCCAAGATATAATCATTTCTCTTTCTATCCATCTATGGTGTGTGAGTTAATTTCTGTCAAGATATTTTCATTGCTCTTTCTATCCATCTATGGTGTGTGAGTTAATTTCTGTCAAGATACTTTCATTATTTCTATCTATCTATGGTGTGTGAGTTAATTTCTGCCAAGATATAATCATTTCTCTTTCTATCCATCTATGGTGTGTGAGTTAATTTCTGCCAAGATATAATCATTTCTCTTTCTATCCATATATGGTGTGTGAGTTAATTTCTGCCAAGATATAATCATTTCTCTTTCTATCCATCTATGGTGTGTGAGTTAATTTCTGCCAAGATATAATCATTTCTCTTTCTATCCATCTATGGTGTGTGAGTTAATTTCTGTCAAGATATTTTCATTGCTCTTTCTATCCAACTATGGTGTGTGAGTTAATTTCTGCCAAGATATAATCATTTCTCTTTCTATCCATCTATGGTGTGTGAGTTAATTTCTGCCAAGATATAATCATTTCTCTTTCTATCCATCTATGGTGTGTGAGTTAATTTCTGCCAAGATATAATCATTTCTCTTTCTATCCATCTATGGTGTGTGAGTTAATTTCTGCCAAGATATAATCATTTCTCTTTCTATCCATCTATGGTGTGTGAGTTAATTTCTGTCAAGATATTTTCATTGCTCTTTCTATCCATCTATGGTGTGTGAGTTAATTTCTGTCAAGATACTTTCATTGCTCTTTCTATCTATCTATGGTGTGTGAGTTAATTTCTGCCAAGATATAATCATTTCTCTTTCTATCCATCTATGGTGTGTGAGTTAATTTCTGCCAAGATATAATCATTTCTCTTTCTATCCATATATGGTGTGTGAGTTAATTTCTGTCAAGATATCTTCATTGCTCTTTCTATCCATCTATGGTGTGTGAGTTAATTTCTGTCAAGATATCTTCATTACTCTTTCTATCCATCTATGGTGTGTGAGTTAATTTCTGTCAAGATATCTTCATTGCTCTTTCTATCCATCTATGGTGTGTGAGTTAATTTCTGTCAAGATATCTTCATTGCTCTTTCTATCCATCTATGGTGTGTGAGTTAATTTCTGTCAAGATATCTTCATTGCTCTTTCTATCCATCTATGGTGTGTGAGTTAATTTCTGTCAAGATACTTTCATTGCTCTTTCTATCCATCTATGGTGTGTGATTTAATTTCTGTCAAGATATTTTCATTGCTCTTTCTATCCATCTATGGTGTGTGAGTTAATTTCTGTCAAGATATAATCATTTCTCTTTCTATCCATCTATGGTGTGTGAGTTAATTTCTGTCAAGATATAATCATTTCTCTTTCTATCCATCTATGGTGTGTGAGTTAATTTCTGCCAAGATATAATCATTTCTCTTTCTATCCATCTATGGTGTGTGAGTTAATTTCTGCCAAGATATATCATTTCTCTTTCCTATCCATCTATGGTGTGTGAGTTAATTTCTGCCAAGATATAATCATTTCTCTTTCTATCCATCTATGGTGTGTGTTGTTAATTTCTGCCAAGATAAAATCATTTCTCTTTCTATCCATCTATGGTGTGTGAGTTAATTTCTCCCAAAGATATAATCATTTCTCTTTCTATCCATCTATGGTGTGTGAGTTAATTTCTGCCAAGATATAATCATTTCTCTTTCTATCCATCTATGGTGTGTGAGTTAATTTCTGCCAAGATATAATCATTTCTCTTTCTATCCATCTATGATGTGTGAGTTAATTTCTGCCAAGATATAATCATTTCTCTTTCTATCCATCTATGATGTGTGAGTTAATTTCTGCCAAGATATAATCATTTCTCTTTCTATCCATCTATGGTGTGTGAGTTAATTTCTGTCAAGATATCTTCATTGCTCTTTCTATCCATCTATGGTGTGTGAGTTAATTTCTGTCAAGATATCTTCATTGCTCTTTCTATCCATCTATGGTGTGTGAGTTAATTTCTGTCAAGTTATCTTCATTGCTCTTTCTATCTATCTATGGTGTGTGAGTTAATTTCTGTCAAGATATCTTCATTGCTGTTTCTATCCATCTATGGTGTGTGAGTTAATTTCTGTCAAGATATCTTCATTGCTCTTTCTATCCATCTATGGTGTGTGAGTTAATTTCTTTCAAGATATCTTCATTGCTCTTTCTATCCATCCATTTCATCTTTCTTCTATAAAGCCACATCTTGCAGCTCCTTCCATTGATTAACTGATTAAGTGCCAAAGGATGATAAATCATCTTATTCACACATTTTGTAACTGCCACGGGCTTATAAATCAAACTATGGTTAAAATATCAATAAGTGGGCATTGGATTGGAGAACATCGTGACAACTGGAAAGATCAAGGGGAATAGAGGCAGAGGCAGACCAGGAGAAATGATGCTGGATGGATTAAGACGGTGGCATGGAGGAATATGATCAGCAGAGTTGATCCAGAACACCAATGACCAAGATCTGCGGAGAGCCATGAATGCCCATGCCAGCTGGCAGGGTACTTGATGATGATGATGAGTTTTTTCTACGCAACCTCTTTTAATTTTATATTTAGACAATATATCTGCTACCATATTAACAACTTTTAAGTCATAACTGTGACACAGCCCTACTTCCCATTTGTTTTCCGCCATTTTGTTTTGTTTTGACCAAACCCTCATTTTGTTTGGCACTGCATCTGTTAACTCTAATTTAATTCTGTTCAATTTCCATTCCTCAGGCCATCATGTTAGTAGAGGGTCCACATGGATGACGGCTTCACGTTCTCCCGGGCTCAGGAAGAAGAGTCGCGATCTGCAAGAGTCATTCGAAAATGCCAGAGTTTGTTTAACAGGTTTACGAAGTAGGTTTAGAAATGTAGTCAGCTTGATGTGCTAACCTCAGATGCTGCCTCAGAGTTCTCTGCAGTTGAATTTTGACTATCCATTCAAATCTCTTGTCATATCTTTGGGAAACCTGGAGGGAGGCAATTTCCTAGCTGTACATATTTCTAGCAAATGTTGCATACTGGCAACTTTTCTGTCAAAAGATAAATGCTTTATCTTTACGGTGTTTTGTTACCTTTCTTTCCCAAACTAATACTGCGTGAACATTTTAAAACTTTCTTCTGGTTGTTCACAGACTTGAGTGGGTTTTCATTCTTGCTTAGTTGCGGTGATCTGAAAGTTCTTAATCTTTGCTTTAAAATCTGAATCTACAAAATAGAGTTCAGTGAGCTGATTAGAATCTGAACAGCAAAGATAGTAAAATTCTGTGAATAAGTAATAATTCAAGAAGATAAACAGTAATTATAGAAAAACATATTTGATTTATAATTCGATATAGTGCTACCGAAGTCCCATAAATACAGTTGTGTTTCATCTTACATGGACTTAATATATGCAACTTGTGACACTCAAATTAACAATTATTCGAAGAATTTGTCAAATAGAACATTTAATGTGTGATACTGTATGCAGTATTATTGTGCTGTGTGATAGTAGGCTAGAGTAAGCACCCTTTGACTGCCTCGCTTTATATTCTAGAAGGTTCACAACACATGCCGAAGGAAGAGTTCCAAGTGCATTACTTTCAAAGAGGCTAAATTCACACTGGAAGTGGCTAAATACACACTAGAAGTTGCTAAATACACACTAGAAGTGACTGCAAAGGAAGCCAGATTTCTTTAGTATGCTCTTAACCAAATATCATCATCATCATGTGTGATGCAGATAAGCGTGGGCAGTTATGTTTCACCTTTTCACACTCTGTGTTCTTGTCTCGACCATGCCATTTGACCAAACCCACCAGATATTTACTTCCTTCCCTTGTTATATTCCCCTCAATCTTGCCAGCTGTCACCAAGTTCTCCAGTTTATTTCTCCTCATAATGTGCCCACAAATCTTGACTGTCTACATCTAATATTTCTAACCAGTGTACAGTTTTCATTTGTTTCTTGAAGGACTTACTCATTGGTTTTTCTGTCTGTCCGTGGTATTCTTAGCATTTTCTTCACAAACCACATTTTTCAGCTTGTCTGCTCAATGTCCACATTTCTATGTAGCACTTCAACACTCTTTTTATCATTACAGTTGACATCATTTTTATTAGTCAGTATGTTTTCCATCTAGTAAAAGGCAACCTTTGCCATATCGACTTGCCATATCGATTAACCAAACTTGTAGTAGTGTTCATATCAACAATATTCTGTTCAACCCTTCTAGGTTTTAATTGGGATATATAGTGTCTATGTTTTTTCTCCCCAGGCAATGGATGTTCATGTTTTTCTAATTTATACTTTGCTATTTCATATTGTTTACACTATATGTTTGTGTCTTTTCAACAAATGTAATATTCATATTATGCTATCCATTCTCATTCCTATGAGCATATTTACAGCCTCTCAATAATTGATTCTAATTATTAGTACAGTGCTGTGCAATATTCACTCCCTGTATAGAAGTCTATCTTTAATCTGTTATCCATTGCCATAGGTTTGTTGCTGTGGGTCATATATATATTGAAGAAGTGGAATTCTTTGGATTTCATATTTCTTTGGAAATCAAACCATTTTAGAATAAGGCAAACAAGTTGAAGGAGCTGTATGCAGGTTGTGCATGTTCAAAATCCATCAACATTTTGAAATTGAAAAGAGCAGCCTTAAAAGACGGCTGCCCAAGTTAAATTTCAATATTGGAAATACCCCACTTACCTTTCACCTCCAGTTCTGCTTTTTTTGTTCTTGCATAATTTTTTTTCAACACCCCTATCTCGTTCTGCCATTCTGTATTTTCCTTTCCTAAACTTAGGGTTTTCTTAACATTGTTCTTTGAAACATTTGGATTACTTATTTGTGATTATGGTATGTCATTTGTCTAGTTAAGTATTTTTCTTTTTGTTACTTGATAAAAACTTTGGTCGAAATGTTTTATTTTCTGTGTGTGTGTGCCTTTCCTTTCATCGAGCTTACCAGTTACATTTTGATTTTATTTATTTTTCTGTATCACCTTGACAAGCAGTCAAACCTGTCATTTGTCATGTAGCTGTTGTATATAGAAAATATGATAGTTTCTAATATATATATATGGTTTCAAGTATGATCAGTGCGCTTGCAATGAACATAAGTAGTAAAAGTAATTTGACATGACCAAATAAAAATATAATACTTCCTAAGTAACAACGGTACATGTTTGGATTTCCAGCACATAACTTAGTTAGGTATCGTCCATGTCAAATGTCATACAACTGTATAATCTGAGAACAGGGAAAAAACTGCTATTTTAATTCACAGAATTATGTTACTTAATTTGCTTGTGATTTCCTTTGTCCATTACACTGCTTTCTTATGCGGAGATTCTTAAAAGCTGTTTTGGAGTAAGATTTATGAATCCTGTATAGTTAATTTCATACAGTATTCTGAAAGTCCTAATTTTCACTGAGCATGATTCATCCATTCTCTTGCATGTTCCCAATTTCTAGTCTAATATGTCCAATTCTTGTTGTACCCAATTTCTCATATCCATAGTTTCCCATTCTTGTTGTACCCAGTTTCTCATATCCATGCTTTCCCATTCTTGCTTGTACCCAATTTCTTATATTCATGTGTGTCCTCAAACTCTGTCAACTGTGACCACACTCTGTGCTAGGAGTTCAGCTGAAGGTAAACTTACATTCCATTTGCATGATACTGAGTAGGCAAGTTGATATCTAACCTCACTCTCCATTAAAGGGACTTATGCTGTGTGCAAACAGTGCATTGTGAGGAATTCATTAGGGTGATAACTGCATCTACATAATCATATTTAGAATTACTGTATAATAACACATGGCTATTATGTTTGTTATGTATATAATATGTACAGTATATATTGGAATTGTGGCAGAATAGTAGATAGTGCAGTCACTTAACAAGTACAGTTGTCTATGGTTCACTCCTCTGTAATGCAGGGTTGGAATTACGTCATGATCAGTAGCTGCTATTGCCTATGTGTTGCCAAGGGCTTACAAGGGTAACAAAGAATAGTAAACACTGCACCCGCCAAGCATGTCATAAGAGGTAACAAGGAGGGTTGGCATGAGACTGGCTGCCTCATCTCATCTAATTCATTAGCTGCAAAATCCAACCAAGCATGAACAAGTCTACAGAGGGCTTGGCATGGGTTGGTTGAGGGCTTGGCATGGGTTGGTTGAGGGCTTGGCAGGGGTTGGTTGAGGGCTTGGCAGGGGTTGGTTGAAGGCTTGGCAGGGGTTGGTTGAGGGCTTGGCAGGGGTTGGTTGAGGGCTTGGCAGGGGTTGGTTGAGGGCTTGGCATGGGTTGGTTGAGGGCTTGGCAGGGGTTGGTTGAGGGCTTGGCAGGGGTTGGTTGAGGGCTTAAGGATATGAAAGGTGGGAGAAGAAGGAAGTACTGTTTTTGGAAAGAAAAGAAATAATTCAGTCAGTCAAAATGATTAGAGCCTCTCCCTAGAAGAAGAATGACATGAAATGGAAGAGTTAAAGATAGAGATATGTAATACAGGAAAGATATGTAAGGAGATATAAAAGGATAGCAGAATTTAGTGTGAGGTGGTTGAATTCATGTACTTCGTTGAGGGATAGAAGGCAAACAAGGAAGAAGTACTGCCCATGGGGTTACCTCAGTCTTGTAAATAAAGCAACATAATTGTCTGGGAAGAAGGACTATGATATGGAGGAGTTCAGAATAGAGATATGTAATACAGGAAAGGCATGGAAGGAGCTACAAGAGATAACAAAGTACAGTAGAACTTAGTGTGAGGTGGTTGAATTCATGTACTTCGTTGAGGGATAGAAGGCATTCAAAGAAGAAGTACTGCCCTGGGGTCAGCTCAGTCTTGTAAATAAGGCAACAGAATTGTCTGGGAATAAAAGACAGAGAGGAGCTGAACTGGTGACTACACCTAATTGTACTGTGGTCTTGTATGTGCGAAGACCAAAACCTTAATACCTGCAGGAAAATATCTGCCATGTGGGGGGTAACTGCTTTGCAAACATATCAGTCATGCATTATATTTATTTAATTATACTCTGACACTCTTGTTATATAGTTATGATGGAAGTATATTTTAAGCTTTGAAAATTAGCTCTGTATAATTTCTGTTCACATAGATACTTTGTCAGAGTTTTAATACGGAGTTTGCATTATGTTGTAAAGAACATAGATCACTAGGCTTGGAAATATATTAACTCTTATAAACATTGCTTTGTACATACAGAATTGGTCTTGCATCCCTTAAACAACCTCACACACTGAAATAGTTAAATTTAGTGTAATTCACACTTTATTTAAGTGTAGTGATTTCACATGGCAGATTAACATATTATTTCTTTTGTTGAACTAGAAGAAGTTAAGATATAGTTTCAGCTTTATTATTTCTGCCTCGAATCATGGCCTTACCTCAGTATATTCTTTCTTGGATCACGTGATAAATTAAATTATTGTGACATATACACATATTGTTTGGCGCTCATAGAAGAAGGGGAAAAAATTAGAGACTTCAGGACACACTTGATAATATAAAAATTGAAAGCTATAGTTACCAGTCGGGATTCGAACCTGTCACCTCCAAATGATGACAGCGCCTCGCTGTGGGAACAAGTGTTGTTTGATGCATGAGCAACTAGACCCCTAAAAAGGTGTCTTTATTAGCCAGGACTATCATCCACATGAACCCAAAACTATGGAATACAGACATAATTTGTATCTAACCATTGAAATAGCACCATAGATACCAATTCTGTCCATATTCCATAGTTGTGGGTTCATGCGAATGATAGTCCTGGCTAATGAAGACACCTTTTTTTAAGGAGTGTTTAGTTGGTCATGCATCAAAGTACACTTGTTCCTGCAGTGAGGCGCTGTCATCATTTGGAGGTGACTGGTTCGAATCCCGGTCAATAACTATAGCTTTCAATTTTTATATTGTCTCTTGCTTCCTCTAGTCTCTAATTCTTTACCCCACTTCTTTGAGCGTCAAACAGTACATGTATATTTATTTATTAACTGTCTTAGTGGCCTCAAAGGGTTCCCCAATGGATATTTTTGTGTCAATTATTGTAAATCTACCTAGGGAAGGGTCATGGTTGAGAGGTTGCATTGCCCGCCTCAGTCTCACAATGTATTTAGTTTGATCTCTGCATAGGGCCGGCAACTTGTCCAAGCAGCACTGGCGTCAGTGATATCACACGTCCCCCTGATCTCTTGGATTGTGAGAATAGACAGGTTGTCTTTTTGGATAAAGGCAAAAAATAAGAGATTCAGTGTTCAAGTTGTGCATGTTAAAAATGCGTAGTTGGAACAAAAATATTTAGTAGGCCATCAGGTCATAAAGCCTAAACACGAGTATAATCTGTAACTCTGGATGGAATCTGTCTAGACGAATCAAACCATACACCAACGCATGCCAGAGTTGGAAACGTGACCTTTAAAGTGAATATCTAAGTGTGAATGAGGACCAAGGAAGAAGGATCTCTAGTTTATGTAATCTGAAATCATGTTATGTCACTTTTTGTTCTAGGCCCACTTAAATTAGTTTTAAATAGTGAATATGGTGTGATCCATGGATATTAACAACATTAGTCAATTTAGAGGGAGAGATATTGAACACTGGGGAAATCCAGAGAACCATCAATTCATTGTGTCTATAGTTATTAGTTTGCCAATTGTCTAGTGACCCCTTTAGTAAGTTCTCCTCTTCCTCATCTTCTATAGATGCCAATCAATACCTGTGAATTTATTTCTCTGGCATTAGTCGAAAAAAATTACTGTTAATCATAGCATGATAGTTTTAACCTCAAGGTAGTCATAGTTCCAAGTGACTTTCCTGGCTTAGCAACAATGTTTCCTTGAACTTGGTTTTAGGAACCTAGTTCAGCTCATAATAATTTGAGGAAGTTCCTGCATGGTAGTTATAATATAGTTAGTCGTTAGTTAGTCGCGGTTCCAACTTCGCTGCAAAGGGTCATTCCCATAATGCTCCGTTCCTGTGCCAGTTATATTATACCAAGGTGCAGGTCTGGAGCACACATTACAGTCTCAGACAATGTATCCACCTGCAAAATCCTCAAGACAAATGAACATAAAACTGACCAGGGGGCGACAGACAAAAGACGCATAGAAAATCACAAGTTTCAACCAGACTATTTCATCGAACAAAAACAACAGGAAAACAAAATATTATACTGACAATAGCGATATCACATCCCAAACATAAAAACAGTAATCCAAAAGTAACAACAAAATAAAACTGTTTTTTCTTTATTTGTTGAGCTTGCTGGTTACATTTTACGTCCATTTGTCTTTGGTATCAGCTTAATTGTATCATCAATGCCAACAAATCTTAGCAAGTCACGGCTTTGTATATTTATGCTTAGCAAACACAAGCGATATGTTAATTTAACATAAACAAAAATATATATTCTTGACACAAATAGTAGATCAAATTATAAATTACTGTAAGTGTTGGATAATTGTAATTGACTATAACTAAAAGATATTATGTGCTTTGAATTTTATTGTAGAGTTAGTTAGTTTTCATGTTTTAGAACTCTGTGGCATTTGCCAGAATCTTTAGTCTGTGCATCTTGGGGTATCTGAACTATTAGTCACATTATGATTAATGTCGTTGGGTCTTGTTACATTTGGGGAGTTAGTCGCATTTTTAGTCTGTATTATGTGGCATTGTTGTTGTTACATGTGGAAGTCTATATTATGTGACATTCATTTTATCACATATGGAAGTCTGTATTATGTGACATTCATTTCATCATATGTAATGTCAGCATTATGCGACATACATTTTGTCACATGGGTAAGTCTGCATTATGTGACATACATTTTGACACATACGTGAATCTGTATTGTGTGACATTCATTTTGTCACAGATATACATCTGTATCATGTCACATTCTGACAGTAAGTCACATTTGAAAGTGTTTTGTCACATTCAGACATGTAGTCATATTTGGATAAACTGCATTGTGATAATGATAAGAGCTGATCTCTGTGGCTAAAGGCTTGCAGACGCAATTCGTAAGCCCGCTTACCTGCATTCGAAACACAGCTGTGACAGATTTGGCAGCAGACCGCATCGCGTTATGGTTTTAATGTGTTGGTATGGGAGCCATTCGTTCAGAAAGACATGGCAAACTACTGAACGTAAAAAACTTGCCAAGACAGTAAAATGCTGGTGTTGACAGTGATGTCCTGTAAATAGAATATGCAAAAAAAAGATAATGATAAGAGGAAACTAAAAATGAACTGCAAATTGTAAAGTTTAATGACATGAAACTAGAAGAAATATTATATGTCTTCTGATACTCAGGTCTTTAGACACATTAGTAGGTTTTACTGTTTTCTCATTCAATTTTTACTCCCTTCGTTGTCTTACAAAATTATATCTGCATGCATAATGTGCTAGCTCTTAAGTCATAGAACTTTACATTATATTGGCTTGATTCTGTGACATAAGGCAGTTCCAGATGAGAGGAATACAAATCTGAAACCCATCAGTCTGCATTTGTTATCTTTACACACTGTATGAACACTATATTACAGTTTAGAAAGTGTTAGTTGCTTAACCATAGCTCTGTAGTCTATAATTATAGTTTAGTTCTCATTGTTGTATACACTTATCATTAATTAGCTCTGTTTTTAACATTTTAATTTTTAATTTAACGAAATATTATTTGCTGCAAGATTATAAATTAAAATTATACATTTAATAAATTTATTATATAAACAAGTACTATCCAGCAATACCTTTTGTATACATTTCTTGAAAGTGTAAAGTTTATGCTGTAACTATTGTTCAAAATTTTTTATGTGGATTCAAATGGGTAAGTTATGTAATTTAAAATAAATAATTTGAAGAAATTGTTTCACTAATGTTGAATCTTTACAAAAGTTTTTATTATATTATTTTTAACTGTTTATGTAAAGTTTGGAGACAATCCTACATATATATTCTACATTGTGTTGTGATTGTAGTTAGCAGATGAGGTGTAACTGTATCTTTTTATTTGATTGTATGTAAAATAATTGTTGCGGAAATTCATTGTGTTTAGAAATTACATGTTTTTCATAAGAGCAGTCAGCATGGTGCAATCTAGTGGTTATTTTGTTTTCACACCTCAAATTATAATTTAACAAAATGCGCATGAAAAAATGATTATGTAGTGTTTCATCAACTTAATTTCCTTTCCAATACCAGAGCTCTGGAGTCTTTGAAAACCGAAGGCCGCACAAGTCCGTCGTGGTCTAGGCTGAGTTTATCAGAAGTTATCAAATGCCTGGAAGATCTCATAGATTATTTTGCACAACCAGGAAAGGATGTAGGTATGTGAAGAATTGTGATTTGATTCTTAAAACAGCTTACCATTTTTGGTGTGTTAATGATTCGCTAGGATGTTGTAATGATAACATCACAAGGGTTTGATGCCTGCATTCATCGTCCACTAAGAAAGGGAAAGACTGGCCAACTATTTCTCTATGCATTAAAAATGTTGAGTCGAGAAGATCAACTTCACTGCACCGGGTTTAATCCCATATGGCTCGGTCTCTTTCTGCAAGGTGGCCTGCCGAAAGTATCACACAAAGCACAAACTCTGTAGCTCCAGCGATGACACCCAGGAGTCTCAGAGAAAAATGCAATCGTGAACTGAAAGGTGTAGCCCGAAATTGAACCCACAACCTTCTGAGCGCAAGGTAGATGGCTTGACCACTTTGCCATGGAGACTCTATGCATTCATATTGAGAGAAAGACTGCATCTATTCCTCCTTCATCATGTTTCTTGCCATTTGGCATTGGCGTTCATATCTTTCCACAGATCTCGGTCCTTGGTGTTCTGGATCAGCTCTGCTCATGATATTCCTCCATGCCATGTCTCATTCCATCCATAATCATTTCTCTCAGTCTGCCTCTACTTCCTTTCCCACTTATCTTTCCAGTCATCATGGTCTCTTCTCATTATAAAGAACGCTGTCTCTTTCTTATCACTGTAAATAATGTTCTACATTCACTAGCCTCTTTGAGACAATCGTTAGTTACTCTGGCAGTCCAAGGTATTCACACTATTTGCATCAGAAATCGCAGCATAGCGGCTAGACACTTACTTGGTGGTCATGTGTTCAATCCAAAGTTGGATGGATTCAGATTTAAGAAAAAATTTATCTGGGCTTCCCAGGTCAACCCAGCCTAAAATTTGTACCAAGTATGTCTTTGGAAGTAAAGGCGGCCGGTGTGATACTGACTTCACCCACCAAGTTCTGATTGGTCTGTAACAATATGGGTCTAGCATCAAATGTTCGATACACTTTAAGGCTTGTGACAGGGACCTTTGCTTTACTGACTCTGACTCTGATCTGCAAAATTTTATGAAATCTTGGGAAGATAATGTTGAGGTTTTCTCTTACCTTCCGCATACAAACGGGGGTATTTTATCTCTGTCTTTGACAGCAATTTCTATCTGTCAGGACAAGTTGCTTGCTTGCTCGTGTTCGCTGGCTGTGAACTCCAGCGTGAAGTCCTGTATGTCGGATGAAGACATCCTGTTGTCCAAGATCAGTGTGATATCACACAGGACTGAGGTTTGTGTGAGTATCCGTTGTCCCATGTCTGGCTTATTGGTGTGCAGACTGGTGGTTCCTCGCCGTGCAGGCAGGTACTCTCCGACTTCAGAAGAATCAGCAATCCTACTACATTAGCCAGGACCTCAAAGGGACCTGTTTCCTAGGACGCATGACTAGGACATGTTAGTAGGTCTTGGCCAGTATAGAACCTGGCTCTGGTGCCTTGGAAAACACCTCTGCGTCCCTGTCAGGACAAGTGAGTGCCCTATTCTGCTCATGTTTATTTTTTAAATTTTGAAAACTTTAAAAATGTGGGCATTAAACATTGTCCTTCTGTTCTTTAAGAGTTAAATTATTGAAAATAGTTTCTAACTGAATAGAATTTGTATTAACTTATTTGAACTTGTGGTTTTCACAGAACATGAAGAGAAGCAGAATAAATTGAAGGCACTCAGAAACAGACAAGATCTATTCCAAGAAGAGGTATGCAGTTTTCATCTCATCTCATCTCATCTTATCATGTTCCTCTTGCACCTTGCAGTGTCGAGGTGAAGTATAAACAGCGGGAGAGTGCCCGCTTATGGGCTTCATGTATCGATATTCCAATGGACTCTGTTATTCTCTGCGTCCATCGTTTACGTGGTCGGCCTCTTCCTCTGCTTCCCTCTGGTCTGTACATCATTGCTTGTTGTGGTATACTGTTAATTGGTAACCTACTTGCATGGCCAAACCATTTGACTTGCTGCCTTCTAATAAAATCTAGTGCAGCTATAACCCCCACTTTAGTCCTGATTTCTTCATTTCTGATCTTGTCTCTTCTTGATACATTGAGTATTCTTCTCAGGAATCTCATTTCTGTTGTGATTTTTCTTTTCTCTTTTTCTGTCATTGTCCAAGTTCGGCATTGGTAACATAGAATTGACAGGAAGATTGTGTTGTAAAGTGCTTTCTTAGTAGTTATTGATACATGTTTGTTCTTTAGTATTGGTGCCATTTGTCCAATGAGCTGGTTTGCCTTATTGCATCTATTTTCGATCTCATCTTCTGATTAGCCATTTGATGATATTATACTTCCTAGGTACTTTCAATATCTTTGATATATATATGACTTAAAGGTAAAGTTAGTTGCATATCCTTTACATTATGTCACAGTCAACCCCAGCATTTTGTTGGCATTATGTGATTGCTTGGCAAGTTTATGTTCAGTAGTTTGCCATTGCTTTCTGAACGACCGGCACTCATACCATTGTATAAAAAAAATCAGCGCAAGGCTGCCTGCTGCCAAATCGTCCACTGCTGTGTTTCGAACACGGTATGCAGGATTATATGTATGACTAGATGCAACTAATACCAGCCACTCTGCATATGCTATGCTGAACCATGACCTGGTGACATCTGGTATGCCTCTTCACACATGTGAAAACCCAGTACTGGTCATAGACATTCTGCTAAGTTTGAGCTTGGTCAGAGCTGAGGAAGGAGGAAGAAAAGGGTTTTACAGACAAGAGGATTGATCTCATTTCTCCTAGTTTTATCCCATATGGCTCGCAGAACGTCCTGTTAAAAAAAACATCATACAAAGCATGAACTTTGTAGCTCCAGTGATGACCCCCAAGAGTCTCTGAGAAAATTGCACTCGTGAACCGAATGATGTGGTCCAGGATACCACCCACAAACTACGGAACACGAGGCAGGCGTCGTAATTACTTTGCTGCTGAGACTTTCAGGAGGAAGGACAGCTGCACAACACACTTCTTGTGGAGATGTTACTTGGCTACAGGGTCAAGGAGGAAAGTCTCGTCAACAACACTACGATTGATGCAAGTTCTTGTCAGGGCTCAGGTGGCTTCATGACCAATGCTTCTGAGTTAAGAGTTAAAACTCTAAGCCTTTGAGAGAATTAGTAAATAACAACATTTATATATGCCACTGCCAACACATGTATGCATGCACCCATAAACTCAACAACAACACACACACACAAAAAACACCCACACACACATAGGTAAATTAAGCCACCATTTTATATATGTGTGCGTGCTTGCTTACATGAGTGAGCGAGAGAGAGAGAGAGAGAGAGAGAGAGAGAGAGAGAGAGAGAGAGAGAGAGAGAGAGAGAGAGAGAGAGAGAGAGAGAGAAAGAGAGAGAGAGAAATAGTCAGTTTTTAGTCAGATATGACTGAGCTACTTTATGGCAATAGACAGTACTATCTGCTTTCTGTTAGTGCCGAATGTTGAGCAGCGCTCATTAGTGCTGAATGTTGGGCAGCACTCAACAAACTCGACAACGCACATTGTGCTAATGGCTTCAGGCAGAACACAATTAAAAGAGTACAAGCCTTATCCTGGTGAGAGGAAATGCAACCTAAAGGATAAATGTCACGGCAGGGTAGACCTCACCCTAAGCCTTGGTCAGCAACTGGTCTGAGATCGAAGCTCTACAGGCGGACAGTTAGACCATTGCTTTGCTGATGCAGCAGCTTCTGCAGTACTAGGTGTACTGGTGTTGCCTTTCCTGTGGAGTAAACTAGACAGGCTGAGATAGTGATCAAGCTGCATGAGAAGCACATGGTCTCTACAATTAAGGCCTGGTTTTATTGCCTTTTGTTAGTTAGTTAGTTAGTCGAGGTTCCAACTTCTTTTGTGAAGCACAATAACTATCATCTGTCAAGTCTGCAAGATGCTAGTACAATTCAGTATACATATAATTTATGTATTAATATGACATACATGATTGACTCTCAATAGGGTATGATAGCCCTGATTCTGGAAACCATTGACAAGTTCAGCTCCTACAAAAGTCGCAGACAGTTTGCTCATTATGCTGGAGAAGAAGCTGCAGGAAAGTGGGACGACATCTCCAGCTACCTCTACTTACTGCTTGGTGAGTAAATGTCCCTGCAGCTTTGATTGCTGTTACATGTTAACAGATTCAGTGCCAAACAGAAATAGATTTCAACCAAACAAAAGTGGGTGGAGGAAAAGGGAAGTAGAGGTGTGTCACAGTTATAATTTAAAAGTTGTTAATATGGTAGCAGACATGTTGTATTATACATCAAATTAAAGGGAGTTGCAAAGGGAAAACTACTGCATTGATATTTTAACTATAGTGTGATTTATAAGCCCTTGGCAGTTATAGGAAGCATGAATAATACAAGTTTAGCATCCAGTGGCACTTAATCAGTTAACTTACGTGGTATCATCATTGCTTTGATTTTGGTAAATATGTAAATCAGTTCCAGTTACTATTTGTCTTTACATTCTTCACAGATCAGATTATGTCATCACAATACATTTATGAATTATGATAATCATCATCACGTGCCCTATTAACTGGCATATGCATTCAGCATCTCCACATATCTTGGTCCTTGGAGTTGTGGATCAGTTTTGTTGATATTAATCCTCCATGCCACCGTCTTTGTATATCCAGCATCATTTCTTTTGGTCTGCCTCTGTCTCTACTCCGACTGATGTTTCCAGTCATCACAATGTTTTCCAGTGCCTCCCTTCTCATGACATGACCAAAGAGCACTATTTCTCTCCTGCTTATATTTGCATGTAGTGCTTTACTTTCATTAACCTTTTTCAGGCTAATAGACTACAATGGCTGGGGCATATAGAAAGAATGGAAGATAATAAGGAAACAAAACTCGCTTACACTCAGGAAATAAATGACCGTAGACCCCAAGGTAGACCAAGAAGACGGTGGAGAGATAATACATGTACAGACCTAGAAGCACTTGGAATCAACGACTGGCAAGAGAAGGTCAACCAGAGAGACGAATGAAGACGGATTGTATCTGCAGCAAAGAACCTCAATGGCTCGGAACGCTGAAGAAGAAGAAGACGATATATATATATATATATGTTTTCTCAGAAAACACATTGCAGTTTCCTCCAAGTTCTTTTGAATTTGTTCATGTTCCATGATTCTCTGCCATACAGCAGAACAGATTCTTTTCACTTTTCAGATTATATTATAAATCATATTTTGTTCATAGGTCAGCATGGCCGATTGGATAAGAACGCTTGTTCTTAAACATCCTTGACTTGGGGATGTAAATTACAAGTACCTCTAAAGTCGGAGTGGGTTCACCTGATGGCGAGAGACGCTGTTAATAGGGAAAGCTAATCCACATGCAAAATTCAGTCCAGCACTACTAGAAGTAGTGTGTATGGACCACACTTGATTTAAAAGCACATACTTTTGCTAACTTACATGTGTGAGGATTTTATTTTTAATTGTTAGTTGAATCGTTCTGTGGCCTATTATTAATTAATACTCAGTATCAAACGAAGAAAGATAACACCAACATATGCGATTGTATCAATAGAAGGACAAATGCTTAACCAAGTCAGTACATTCAAATATTTGGGCACAATCATAAAATCATGTGGAAGATGAGTAACAGAAATTAGAAGCAGAATAAGCAATGCATAGGCTGCATTTCACAAAATGAAATGTATAAGGTGTATTTTTAATGACTGTGCAGTGTTTGAAAATATTGCCTATCCAAGTTTTGTATTCACTCTCTGTAAAGTTCGGGGAGCTGCGTGGTCTCGAGGTATGGTGTCCACCACAAGTGCTGGAGGTCCCGGGTTCACGCCCCGGTGAGGACCAGGATTTTTTCACATGGACCTCTAGTAATAAAATTTCGCCTGGTCCCTGGGTAGTGAGATCAGATGCCCGTGTGTACTGTTGCGCATGTACAAGCAAAATTTTGAGTTAAAAATCTACTCAAAGTATTTAAGGATCCTCGCCGGTGCAATGGAGTTCATGCACTGAGCTGAGTTTCTCCTGACTTAGGTTTGAGTTAGGAGGAGAATGGAGCACTTATGGTTTACACCCGTGTATCATGATGTTGATCCATCGACTAAATTAAACTAATTAATTAAACTCTCTGTAAAGTTCATGCAACAAAATAGGTAAATACAAAACTTGGACCGGCAATATTTTCAAACACTGCACAGTCATTACAAATACACCCTGTATCTTATGCAATTTTTTTTTCTTGTTCACTCGCTTAGAACTCAAGCATATTCCATGCTGGTCTTATTTTTGTGTGTGGACCAGCTTTCCCTGTTACTAGTGTTCCTCGCCATCAGACAAACCCACTGCAACTTCTGAGGTACTTGTAATTTACTTCCCCAAGTCAAGGACAAGAATTGAACAATCTAGCCCAACTGACCGGGGGAGGGGTTGAACTCGGTACCCCGCCATCAGCACACCATAGGTTTAAGAACCATTCGGCCATGCTGACCATCTTATGCAATAAGTCACTGTTATTGAATGTCAGAAAGAGTACTGACATATTATATTAAAGCTATTCTGCTGTATGGCAGGACATGCATGTTTTACTAAACACCGAGAAGAGAATACATGAGAAAGACCAACAAAAGCTTTACAACCTCTTTTTTTTTATTCGCTCGCTTGAACTCAATTCTAGTCCATACACATGCTACTTCTAATGCACTGGACTGACTTTTACTTGTGGATTAGCTTTCCCTATTACCAGTGTCCCTCGCCATCATGTTAACCCACTCCAACTTCAAAGGTACTTGTAATTGACATCTTCAAGTCAAAAATGAGAAGTCAACATTTTAGTCCAACTGACCAGTGTAAGGGTTGAACCCGCTACCTCAACATCATCTTATATGGATTTATAGGTACAGTCACTCATATCTATTCGGCCATGCTGACCTCCATAACCTCCTTAATGTGTATGTTTTAATGTTTCATTTTTCAGCCGCCATGATCCGAGGCAACCGGGCCAACTGTGCACAGTTTGCTCAGTCCTACCGACTTGACTGGCTGGTCAACCGCCTCGAGAGTCAACAGTCTTCCACAGGTAAGTATTATTTTTCAGTATTAGGAAATTGGCACGTGAATCTATGTAGTCATAATTCTTCTATCTTCCTTCTTTTAAAAAGCTATTTTGAAGAATTAAATTTTCAAGAAGACACCATCAGAACTAAAAATTTTGTAAAATTATAAATAAATTTACAGAAACTGTTAATGCATTTCAAGCTGTAGAAACTTGTATTAAACATTGCCAGATTTTAAGCTAAGCAATGACTAAATGTAAAAGGGGTATTAAAATGAAATTAATTGGTTTATGATAAAGGACCAGCCAATTAGTTTATTTCTTATTCCTTGTAATAAATGAAGTTAGTTTCAGTTTCTGACATGATTTGTTCAGATTTAGGTTATATTTTTCTACTGTTCTACTTTCCCCTTACATCTGGTTCTTAGGTGTCCTTGATGTTCTCCATTGCGTGCTCATTGACAGCCCTGAAGCCTTGAACATGATCAAGGAGAAACATATCATCACAATTATTTCTTTGGTTGACAAGCATGGCAGAGATCCAAAGGTTTGTACGAAATATATGGGCATGAATTGTCTTTTTCTGCAATTATAAGTTCACTCATTCAGTTCCCAGAAGACATTACTTTATTTTATCACAAGTAATTGTTTCTTTAAATAATAAACATTTTGGTCTCCAAGAGTTACAATAATGCATTACTGGACTGAAAAAATTAAGCATACATTGAGATAGAGTTGGTTAATGAGCAGAACAGAAGGAATTATCTATTGGGGTAGTTTTCTATTGTAACTTCTGAGTGGTACAGAAGGAATTAATTATCAGTTGGCTTGGTTTTTAAATTTAAATTGCAATTGGAACAGAAGTATTTTTAAGTATCAGTTAGCATAATATGTTACATTTAACTTCAGAGTCGGACAGAAGAAATTAAGTATCATATAGTATTAGTATAGTCTTTTATTGTAGCTTCTAAGTGGGACAGAAGGAATTGAGTATTAGTTGGCATTGTCTTTAAATTGAATTAAGTGGGGCAGAAGGGGTTTAGTATTACACATTGTTTTTAAATTGAACTAAGTGGGACAGAAGGGATTTAGTATTAAACATTGTTTTTAAACTGAACTAAGTGGGACAGAAGAAATTTAGTATTAAACATAGTTTTTAAATTGAACTTCTAAGTGGGACAGAAGGAATTTAGTATTAAACATTGTTTTTAAATTGAACTATGTGGGACAGAAAGAATTTAGTATTATTTGGCATTGTTTTTAATGCAGCTTCTGAGTAGGTTGGAAAGAATTATCAGTTTGTATAGTTTTTAACATCTGGGCTGAAATGTAAAGACCATGTAATTGCCCATACAACATGATCCCTTTCTTAGCCTGGCTAGTTTACTCCTGAGAAAAGGTAACACCAATACATCTGACAGAAGACCAGCTGTAGAAGCTGCCAGATCAACAAAGAAGTGCTCTTACTGTCCGCCTGTCAGAGTTTCGATCCTAGACCAGTTTTCGTCCGAGGATTAGGACCTGGTCTGCCCCGCCATGACATTTAGTCTTTAGATTCCATTTCCTCACACCAGGATAAGGCTTGTACCCTCCCAATTGCATTCCTCTGCCTAAAGCCATTAGCATAATATGAGGTATCAGGTTTGGTGAACGCCATCCAACAGTTGGCGCTAACAGAAAGCAGGTAGTACCATCTACTTTCATACGGTAGCTGTCATATCGGACTAGGACCTGACTAATCTCATTATGTTATGATTTACTAGCCAAACATACTGCCATGTACAGAGACAACAGTGTTTTGTTAGATTCTGAAATATCTTCCCACTTATTTGACAGTGTGCATTTATATAGTATAAGTAATAATTTTGCAACTTACAGTTGTTAGTTATAAATATTATAAACATTATGAATAATATATTAGTTGTAAATGATATAATGTAGATAGACACTGGTTACAATTACATGAACGACTCTGCTCTGTCATGCATCTTCCATCTGGTGTTATGATTGAGTATGTATACTAGGTTTCAATGTTAATTAAGTTTTAAGTAATTTACTGCTTGCAGATGTTTAGAATTTTATTAAAAATTAAACACATTTTCCCCAGGTGTTGGATGTGTTGCGTTCCTTGTGTGTTGGTAATGATGTCGCAGTCCGCACAAACCAGAACCTGATCTGTGATAACCTACTTCCTGGACGAGATCTGCTGCTGCAAACTAAATTAGTAGACCATATCATCAGGTGAGAAGCCATCCTGGCATAGAGGTTACTGTGCTTCTTCTGTCACCCTTTGTCCGCCATTGAGGAATAGGATGAAGAGTTCAATACAATGTTGTTTTGAATAAATATGACACGAACACTAGGTCATTTAACGAGATACAGCCAGATTTGTCAGGTAATAATTATGCCACCTATTGCATGTGTTATATTTATTAAAATTCATTCATTCACTAGCATGTCCCTTGCAGAACCTCACTCCAATAACAACATAGCATAAGCAAAATGTCCCGCATTTGATACACCCATCTTGAGATCATCCACCACATCCTGCACCTGTCTTCTCTTTGACCTTCCTCTTCCTTTCTTCCCGAGCATATATCCCTCCATGATTGTTCTCTCCAAACTTTCATGACCTTTCAAGAAACCAAAATATTTCAATTTTCTTTGTTTTATCGTCTTTAGTAGCCAACCTTCTTCAATATTAAGATCTTGTCAATATTGCTAATGCATATGATACATGTTGAACTTGATTTTGCTTAAAACTATGTCCCCAGTCTGCGACCCAACCTCTACACTGGCATTAAGGTAGGATCAGCCATGTACAGGAAGTGGTACTTTGAAGTGATGGTGATTCAGTACCAGGCAAGCACACATCTGCCGCCAGTTCTCAGGGTGGGCTGGGCCAACACATCGGGCTTCGTACCATACCCTGGAGGTGGAGAACATTGGGGAGCCAACGGCTGTGGAGACAATCTGTATTCATATGGCTTTGATGGAGGTCAATCTTTGGACAGGTAAAAGCAACTTGAGACCTAGCTGCAACAGCATGTTAACTGTTACTTTTATAACTGTTAAACTATTAACATTATACTCATTTGATAGAAGATGATCAGTGTCTGTGGCTTAATGGAACAGTTTCACAATCCGAACAGGTTCAATGCCAGCCACTGGCGATTTGCGTTTATTTTCAAAGTGGTATGAGTGTCAGCCATTCAGAAAACAATGGTAAACTACTGAACGTAAAATTGCCCAGAAAATCACAAACAGCTCATAAATAAAATAAAGATACATTATAAAATAATATAAGATATATTAGAAAATGACATCTTTATAAAAGTGTATACAAAAGTGATTATTTAAATATACATAATGTGTAATATTTATCCTAATTATAATCAAGAAGAGTTAAACAGGATATTCACAAAAATTAAGACAGATAAAGATTGATAGAAGGCCATTATTCTGTTGTGTGGCAGTTCCAATCCACATGCCATCCACATTGTGCAAGAAGCAATACCACAGAACAGGTGGGAGATTCCACCACATGCAGCCTACAGTCCAAATCTGTGACTTTCATTTGATTGGACCCCTGAAAAAGCTCCAGATGATTCTAATCTTATGTAGACACCATGTCCACAGAGCCAAATAGTTCAGTGTGAAACCGACAGTCTTTGTTTTGTGGTCAGTATCCACTGTCTCCCTAAACAGTTAGTTGTGTGTCTGATGACTGTGACAAGCTCAGGTGCATACTTGCTTCCTAACAGTTGCTTTTTAAATTCTCTCACACCTTTCATGCATTTGTAATAAAGCTCTTGCGATGGGATTAATTTAAATAGGCCTGGTATATGATAGAGAGAAACAATGTTCTTAGGTTCAGTTTAGTTTAGTTTAGCTAAGAAATGACATCACTGCACTCAGGACATTCCCACATGCACTCTGTCCCCTCGTTCAACAGCCAGCAAAGAATCATACAGCTAATCTTTCCAACTGCTATGATTGAAAGTTCTGGACTTCCCTCTCAGTTTTGAGATTATGTTCTTAGGTCATGTGATGAAAAGAGAAGCTTTGAAGATATCATAATGGCTAGAAAGATCAGCAGAGGCAGACAGAAACAAATGCTACTGGATGGCTTAAGCAAATGCTACTGGATGGCTTAAG
>JACEFZ010017311.1:0-52796 GCA_014155875.1 Cepaea nemoralis | reverse complement strand
CCCAAGGGGGTTTGTCTACCCCATTGACGTCAAAATAAGCAATAGGTACGAAGTGCTTAAAGAAAAATCACCAGAAAACGTACAGTGCTCTAACATGCCGCCAACGGGAAACACATGCCTACAAGATGCATCGGGCGAACCACATGGAGACATACAGACTGCTGATAATCGAAAATGGATGAAACAACGGGCGCGATGTGCTGACAACCAACATGTACAGACAGCACGACCTGAGTGCACACACATTATACTAGGCGATTCTTTGATGAAAGGTTTATACAGCGACCGGATGGCCACTTCAGACAGAGACATTGTTTCCATAATCCCACTACCTGGGGCTGGTGTTGGCCGGCTAACAGACAAGATTAGCAGGATAACTGTAAATCATAGCGTTAGAAGGACAAGCGTACATATTGGTATTAATTACACCATTAACAATCAATAAATCACAGGGTCTCAACTGCTGGCACTCTTAAACGGATTACGCCACACTTTTCCTAACTCGTCAATTTTCTTCTTCTCCGTCATATCACCGAGTTATGGACTCCAGCGCCGTCTAGCTGACATAAATACCAACATTTTGCAGAAGTTCACTTCTCAAAACAAGATACAGTTCATCAACAACACGCCATCATTCACTTCACATGCTGGTGCACCAAAACAGAGTCTTTATAAGGATCAAATACATTTGTCTACATTGGGCACCAGCTTACTCGCCAAATATATGTCCAGAACGGACACACCATACATCCAATACAGGATCGCGTCGGACACTTTTAGCTACTCCACCTGAAACTCAAGCCAGACGACATACTCCCGTTACATCAAGTACCAATAGACCAGAAGTGCGCAGACCACTCATAAACACAGCACCTGAAATCCAAGCAAGACTGGACACTACCACCACACCAAGTCCGTACAATACGTCGTCTTTCACACAGGAGGGTAATAATTTTTAAGATATGTTTCCTATTCTCCCCAGAAAGGAACCACCTCTCAGCAACAACGACGTGCCACCACAACCTCCTGGTAGCCACCAACCAGAGGCTGTAGTTGGTAGTCATTACATACCCATGAGACATCAACAGTACCCATTCTATTGTAACCCAGAATGGTTGCACCTCACACGTTATAGCCCAGCTACACTTCGTCAAGCACTTATAATGTCGCTATACCAACAACCAACACAATCTGGTATTTACTAGCAACTTAGCACAAAGCTACACCAGATCTCGGTACAAGAAAGAGCCTCTCCTGAAACGATTAACTGCATATCTGGGTACTACTTGATCTAGTAACATATTAGGTTATATGCAACTACAAACATTGGCTTATTGTGACTTTATATTAATTGATAGTACTTAGCCGTATACCTTTCAATACTTTTGCTGTATATCGTTTATAATACTTTTAATTGTGAGTTTAATGTGAGTAAGAGGATCTTCACTGCTCTGCCTTACGGATCCGTGTACGTATTTTTTTTATATATATCGACAGCGATATTACTGTTTCTCTGTACTTTAGAGTGTGTATTGTAATGAGGAACGTAAGTTGCATTCACTTTGTGTGCGTGTGCTTTTTAAATTATTTTTTTTTTGTTTTTAAACTTATGATTACGCATTGTCGAAATGTCTAATAAGTACGATCACTGGCTCAGTAATAATGGGTTCAGAATTGGGCACTTAAACATCTGCCATCTATTAGGGAAACTGCCAGAACTATCACTTATGCTTAATCAAAATTGTCACATGTTCGGTGTTAGCGAAAGTCGATTAAATGGTAACATCTCAGATGATGACATCGCTATCAGAGGTTTTAAAACCATTAGAAGAGATCCCTATCAGAAACAAGAGACGGGTATTGCAGTTTATATTTCTAACTCGCTTAACGCCCACCGCAGGCTAGACTTTGAAACCTGCGAGTTTGAGTATGTATGGCTTGAGATTAAACTTCAACATCGCATACCCCTAGTAGTTGGCTATCTTTATCGAAATCCCAGTGCATTAAATATCTGGTATGAAAAATTCACCACTATGATGGATGTAGTATTTAGTAATGCGAGAGAAATAATACTGCTAGGTGACTTCAACATAGACACCAACAAATCAAACAAAACATGGGAAAACATAATAGAGTCATATAACTTCCAACAGTTAGTCAAACAAGCCACTAGAATAACAAATTCATCTGCAACACTTATAGATCATATCTATACTACGTGTGCTGACAACATCACAGAATGTACTGTACCTATTAGCGCAATGAGCGATCACTACACAGTGTGTTGCACGTGGTCGAAAAGAGGTACCAAAACTCCAAAACACACACATATAAGTATAAAATATAGAAATTACACAAATATCAATCGAGACGTCTTCTTACAAGACTTGCTCAACTCATATCTGGACTATGTTTACCAGCTTCCTGACCCAGACGATGCTCTAGACCCCTGGCTAAAGACCTTTCTAAGTGTATTTGATAAGCATGTTCCATTTAAGGAAGTTCGTGTTAAACATCAAACTAAGCCCCCGTGGATCACACAGGAGGTAGTTGAACTTATGAGAGACCGGGACAGAGCACATACAAATAGAGACCTAACTATGTACCGTATTCTGAGAAACAAAGTTCAATATGTTATTCGAAAGGAAAAGAAAAACTATTTTAAGTACTTAATAATAGATAAAACCAACATTAAAGATATATGGAAAGCAATTAATACCTTGACAAACAAACACAAATCATCACAATCAATACCATCAAATCAGGTTACATGTGATCAATTCAGTAGATTCTTTCAGTCCGACTGTAATGGTATTCCTTGGGGTGAGGGGAGGATACTATTACACCTTAATAACGGGATAGAGTTACTCTGGGAATACAATCAATCTCAGTCTACAGACACCACCAGCCCGTGGATTCCTGTCTCTCTCACTATCAACCGCTGAACTATACCTATTTCACATGGCATCCAGAACAGATGACACAACTCTGGTATGTACACATACTGACTAGATGGTATAATGTACAAGATGAATGACAACAATGAAAATGTCCATCAGAGTATACTGGCAACCGCCAGGAGATAGAAGATATGGCTATCTGGATTAACCTCAGGCCGTCTTACTCATCACGGTACACAGAGCACGATACCACATGGCTAAAGGGGTCAGTTATCTTTTCACACAGCGTCGGGCGTCTCTAGCTAGGTGTAGACTCAGCTGGACTCAATGTAGGACAGATGTGGTGACTCCGTGTTGCTCGGGTACGTGATGACGTCCGAATAACCTCTCAGTAGAAGTCCCTGAGGCCCATCACCGAAAGGTTCACTGGTACAGCTGGTGATATATAACTGTCAGTGGAAGCAACCATATAACACAGTTCAAGTCACTGAAAGAGCTGCTGATCCCTGTAGTTATCAAGATTCCTATCACCAGTAATATATAAGCACTTGGAGTTGGTAACAGTCACGGGCAAGGATTAAGTAGCCTCTTTCACTCACAAGAAATCTCTGTAGCCGGTGACCCAGTAGCTAATGTCACCAAACTTCATATCATGAAGTGTCAGCCCGTTCCAGAAACACCCGGCCATCCTGACGTAAAGGGTGATGTAGTTCTACCCTAATAGTTGGGCTAATGGGTCACAATGTCAGAATGTTCACATATACGAGGACAATATACTCGCCCGTGCGTAGACATCATAATACCAGGTGGACTGACTGAAGATCAACTTATAGGTCGACGACGGGGACTGGCCTGTGGCGGAGTGGAGACGTCGCTGTGATGTGGTGCTGTGTAGAAGCGTCACCTTCCGTCACGCATGTAAGCTAGCAATGCTACCACTGTCACCACGTCATCTCTATCTGGTCCCGGCAATTAGGTCTCTCACAAGAAAGAACCTGCCAAAGACAACACCATGTGTGAATATCGTGACTCAGACTTACCACCAGGGGTACACGCTACCTATTTGTACTCAGCATAGGCCAGTGTCGCCATGACACGGCCAGCAGCCTCACAGACCAGGATCCACTGCCGAAGATGAACTAGGTCTGGGTCCTAACAAGCGCTGGCTGAACTGTCCTCCTTCTCGAACCAGTCTAGGGTAGGGCTGTGTATCTGGTCCAGTGTCTGCGAACTCATTCCGTCCTGAAAAGACTTCCAATGACACAATACACCAGGTTAGTAGGTTATGAGTACCTAAAGACATAATGACCCTAAAGGAGGGCCGGTGACAACCAAATTCTCCTCCCTCGGAGGTAGTCCCCTCTCGCTGGTTCTATTTTATGATTACCCACTATACACTAGGTTTCCCGGAGCTCGAGATTCGATCCAGGACATTAATAGATTATACAGGGAAATCGCCCTGTAGCGGAAGTCCACATCCCGTTCCCGCCTCCCCTAGTTAGGGTCAGAGCATTTGGAACGGTGTTCAGCTGGCTGTGACCAGCTCTGTCGCATCCCCCCCCCCCCAGTTTCTCCAGTGTCAACCTCTCGGGAACGAACTGTATATTAAGATGGTGTTCCGTTACGGCAACCAATAACACAAAGAGTAAGAGGAAAGCCCAGCAAAGCCAGTGGTCGCCACACCAAAGGATTCGAACTTCGACACCCGGAATGTCTTCCGAATGACCTTCGACACGTCCGGCGACCATCGCATGGGTTTCGTCTAGTTCGGCCGAGTTCCCTGATACCCCACTCGACCTATGTTCTACAACGTCTTCACCAACTTCCGGTTGTGTCAACTACGCTAGAGTTCTAAGGTCGCCCAGGAGTAAACTCGGACTACTAACACTATTGGGCATGTCCTAATTTTCCCTAACTACTTGTAGCGGCGATAACACGCATTCACCCACTTGTACAATTGTAACGTACAAACCAGGCCTACACTCCATCGTGTTAAACTAGCCTGCAGTGTTGAGTTAAAACACAAGCCCACATGTTCACCCCTGACTGACCTTTGTGCGCCGGGCGGGACATTCGGTCGAACAGCTTCGGGTCAACGCGGTATCGACACACAATATTTATCTAAATATGTTTAACGTACCTTAAGACCAACTGTGCATTCAGAATTGAGGAGCTCCCGTCCCAACACTGGACGTTATGTCCGTTTTCTTCAACAAACAGCAAGACAATGGCATCCTCTTTCCCATTACGAGTTAACACAGTCGTCCAAACACAACTTCTTTCTAGCAAGGCCGGATCTCAACTGAGCCGTCTTTGTTCTGAGAAGGTTATTGCGCATGCGTTTACCAGATCTGGTTGGGTTGAGCATCACTCACCCGAATCGTCTAGAAGTCAAGGGCCACCAATCGCCCTTGACGGGGGTACATTATTACCTCGGTTGTATCCCTTAGACAAGGTCGGCTGTTCTAGGCTGACGAAAATGGGGACCTTGACTTTTGGGAAGCTTGCAGGAACTCGGGAACTGTACTTTAGGGAGTTTTACCAGGTGAATTCTCAGCCGTTCCATGACACCGACATAAACCAACTGAAGGATGCAATACCAGATGCGCCTCATGACATATCTTTATCATCATTCTGTGAAAACAAATGCTTTGGAGACATTCGCTCCAACATACCGCTAATGACGACCACAGAAGTATTTATGCATCTCAGTAACCTAAGATAACAATAACTTATCAGGAATTGATGGAATCAGTAATCGTATCCTTCACCATGCTGCACCGGCGATCTGCGAGTCACTAACTTTTATATATAATCAACTAGCTGACCCGGCCCGGCTTCGCCCAGTCCCTGGTGGGGAGCATCTCATTTAATTCATATAAGTAGTCAAATAAGCTCCCGTTCCCGTTCCTGACTGTCTGTCTGTCTGTCTGACCCTGCCCGGCATCGCCTGGCTCCTGGTGTGGAGCATCTCATTTAATTCATATAAGTAGTCATATAAGCTCCCGTTCCCGTTCCCGACTATCTATCTATCTATCTGTCTGTCTGTCTGTCTGTCTGTCTGTCTGACCCGGCCCGGCTTCGCCCAGCCCCTGATGGGGAGCATCTCATTTAACTCATATAAGTTCCGGTTCCCGACTATCTGTCTGTCTGTCTGTCTGTCTGTCTGTCTGTCTGTCTGTCTGTCTGTCTGTCTGTATGTCTGTCTGTATGTCTGTCTGTCTGTCCCTCCCTCTCTGTCTGTCTGTCTGTCTAATCATGTATTGGTTGCGGTTAGAACAACCTTAGATAAACGAAGACCAACTTACAAGAAGCATTAGAAAGAGCACTTGAAAGATCTTTACATATTCCCCCAACAATTAACTTGGGTAAATGGAGCGGCGGCAGCAGCAGCAGAAGAAGAAGAAAAAGGAGGAGTAGGAGAAGTAAGAAGGAAGAGGGTGGAGGAGGGAGGAGGAGGAGGGAGGAAGAGATAGGCGGAGAGAGGAGGAAGAAGGAGGAGGAGTAGGGAGGAATAGGAGGGAGGAGGAGGGATTAGGAGGAGGGAGGAGGAGGAAGAGGGAGGAGGAGGAAGGAGGAGAGAGGAGGAGGGGGAGGAGGAAGAGGGAGGAGGATTGAGAAGGAGGAGGAAGGAGGAGGAGAAAGCAGGAGGAGGAGGAGGGAGGAAGAGGTAGAAGGAGGAGGGAGGAGGGGGAGAAGGAGGAGGAGGAAGAATGATAAGGAGGGAGGAGGAGGGATGTTGAGGAAGGAGGAGGAGGGAGGAAAAGGGAGGAGGAGAGAGGAGGTAGGAGGAGGAGGGAGGATGAAGAGATAGGCGGAGAGAGGGGGAGGAGGAGGAGGCGTAGGGAGGAATAGGAGGGAGGAGGAGGGATTAGGAGGAGGAGGGGGGAAAGAGGAGAAGGAAAAGGAGGAGGAAGAGGAAGGAGGAGGAGGAGAGAGGAGGAGGTATTAGGAGGAGGGGGGAGAGGGAGGAGGAGGAGAACGCAGGAGGAGGAGGAGGGAGAAGGAGGAGGGAGGAAGAGGTAGAAGGAGGAGTGAGGAGAAGGAGGGGGAGGAGGATGAATGATGGGGAGGGAGGAGGAGGAGGGATGTGGAGGAAGGAGGTGGAGGGAGGAGGAGGGAGGAGAAGGAGGGAAGAAAGGAGAGGAAGAGGTAGGAGGTAGTAGTAGGAGGAAAAGGATGGAGGAGGGAGGAGGATGGAGGCGGAAGAGGAAGAGGGTAGGAGGAGGAGGGGAGAGGAGGAGGAGGGATGTGGAGGCAGGAGAAGGAGGATTAGGTAGAGCGAGGAGGAGGAGGGATGAAAAGGGAGGAGGAGGAGGGAGGAAAAGGGAAGAGGAGGGAGGAGTTAGGAGGAAGAGGGAGGAGGAGGAAGGGGGAGGAGGGGAAGAGGAAGAGTGTAGGAATTGGAGAAGGAGGGAGGAGGCGGAGGGAGAAGGAGGAAGGAGTAAGAGGGAGGAGGATGGAGGAGGACGGGAGAGGAGGAGGGAGAGGGAGGAGGGAGGAGGAGGAGGTAGAGGAAGGAGGAGAAGAGAGTTCGCCATTCCTAATTCATACTCGTCTAGGTTCTGTGATTTCGGTCCTTCCATTGATTGTTCTTCCCTTCTACATGACTGTAGATAACTTCCTTACTCATAAAAAGATGAATTGTTATTGATATTGCCGTGGCATGGAGGAATATCAGCAGCAGAGTTGATCCAGAAAACCAAAGACCGAGAACTATGGAGAGCCATGAACACCTAAGCCAGCCGGCACGGCACTTGATGATGATGATGATTGCCGTGTGACGATTCTGTGTAGTCACGTCATTTTCTTCGCTTTTCCTAGCATTGTGGTTCGGGTATTCTTTCATCATCATCATCATATATTAACGTACGTATTTAGGGAGGGGGAGGAGGAGGAAGAAGAAAAATAAAGTATGACAGTTGGCAGCGCGGGAATGAAAGGAAGACATGTAGAAAATTTCATCTCAATCGGATGGACTGTTCGTGAACGTATAAAGGACATACATACATACATACATACATACATACATACATACATACATACATACATACATACATACATACATATATTTACATACATACATCCTAATTTATATATTAAGATGTCTCACTAAAGGTCACTTCCCATCAGCCTTTAAAAATGCTAAAGTGTATCCTCACTTACAAGCTGGTTCTCTAGACGATTATCTCATGAGTAATTATAGGCCAATTTCCATATTATCCTCACTATCCAAACCACTAGAAAAGCACATCCACAAAACAACACTAGAGCACTTAGTTCGCCACAAACTAATAGTTGACATTCCGTCAGGATTTCGGCCAAAATATTCTTGTCATACGGCCCTAACAAACATGATAGAAAACTGGCATCATAATATTAACAACAATACTCTATGTAGAGCGGTGTTTATAGACTTTAGAAAAGCGTTCGATATGATAGATCATAATATTCTAATTAAAAAACTATAAACAAAGAAAGTAAGCTTTAAAATAGTGACATTAATAAAATCATTTTTATTAGACAGAAAACATATAGTATCACACAATCAATCTTTATCTCAAGCCATTAACTTTAATATTGGAGTACCGCAGGGATCTATTCTTGGCCCTCCGTTATTTACCATTTATATAAACGATCTTCCCTTATATCTGTCGTCGTCCTGCGATCTATTTGCAGATGACTGCACAGTATATACAAACGCTATTGATCGTATTGTGCTAGAAGTATCATTGCAACAGGAAATAAATAGTGTAGTTAACTGGAGTCATACAAACCGTATGCAAATCAACATTTCTAAAACAAATATGTTAACAGGAACCAGGCAAAGACTTCACACGCTAAACTCGCAGAGAACTCTACAGCTGCACATTGGTAGCATGCCTATAGAAAGTGTAACCGAGCATAAGGCATTGGGTCTTATCATAGTTCAAAATCTAATCTTTAACTCACATGTTCATGCTCTTGTTAAACAAATAGCCAAAAAAAAAGTATATCAACTTGCCAAAATTAAAAATTTCCTTGACAAAAACACAAGAAAGATATTCTATATTTCCAACATACAAACACATATTGATTATTGCTCCACACTCTGGGATGGATGCTCCAAATCAATAACAAAACGCCTATATTCACTCCAGAAAAGGGCAGTGCGTTTAATTAATGGTGAAAAGCTCACCGACAATTTTAACCTACATAAACGTCTTCGGTTACTGCCACTCCACAAACGACTACTTTTTAATAAGGCCAAACTAATTCACTAAATCCTATTTCAAAATGCTCCAAGCTACCTTTGGCCATTGTTTAAATATAACGCAAGACATAGCGAGCAACTAAATATACTTCATGTCCCTAAACCTAGGATATACTTATATAAAACAAGCTTAGCATACTCTGCCGCTCACTTGTGGATCAATCTTCCACAAGAAATCAAAGACACCACAAATCATTATACATACATTCGCAATCTGTTTGAAAACTACGTCAGTACTGACTACATCCACCCATAATTTAAAAAAAAAAAAAAAAAAAATAACAATGGTAAATTATCTCAAACTACAACTAGCCAAAAAACATTCCCATATGTATGGCACGTTACACCTTCCTTAGGTATTTATAATGCCCATGTTAAACATTGCCTCGGTGAGTCATTTGTTACTGATTATCTTTAATGCGTTATAATGCTATTGTCCTTTTGCTATCAAAAATTTGCTTCATAAGTGATGTTGAATGAAAGAATGTATGAGAGGAAATTGTGAAGAAGGGCAGAATGTCAGACAGGCCTGCATGTCCAATTCTTAACCCTTTGAAAATAAATATGTTCATTCATTCATTCATTCATTCTACTCGTGCTAGTTCTCCTCCTCATATACCCTCTATGCCATGCGACATCTCGGAGAGTATAATAATTCCAACAATAACCAGATAACCAAACACGGCTCGAAAAGCAAAAGCAGGTTCCAGAAGCCAAACGAACTGAAATGACTGAGTCCACTCAGTTAACTTTTAGCAGTTACAACGCCGTTTAATTTCGCAGCGTACAGGCTTGTCTCAACAACAACAATAACTAATTACTTACTGTACCTGTACTGACCAGGCTGGGCAGTAAGAATATTATAATTAAGATTAATGATATTTTGCAAGCCATCTCCGCTCGAATATTAACAATGTCCTTGTTCGTCCTCACGGAATCCTTCTCTCAATCCGCCAAGTGTCCTTCCTGCCGCTTCACAGACATCGAGTTTTCGGCGTTTCGGTGTTTCCTTTTTATTTGTGGCTACGATAAGTGTTGCTTCTATAGATTGTCTCTTCCATTTCCAAGTATTAATTCAGCCACTGATGCGCCATCATGCCAATATATAGCCGACCTATCGTTCCAGAATCAAAGTGACCTGCCGCCTTGATGAATCTCCCAAGTCAGTCTCTGTTTGTTTTTATTGACATTGCGCTGTGACTATTCTGTGTTGTCACGTCATCTCCTTCGCTTTTCTTAGCGTTGTGGTTCTAGGATTCCTTGATATTTCTAATTTACGTCATTATGTCGCACCTGCTACTTGGCACTCTAGTCATGCTAGTTCTCTTACCCCATGTACCCTCTAGTCGTGCTGGTTGTCCTCCCCCATGTACCCTCTAGTCGTGCTAGTAGTCCTCCCCCATGTACCCTCTAGTCGTGCTAGTTCTCCTACCCCATGTAACCTCTAGTCGTGCAAGTTCTCCTCCTCATATACCCTCTAGTCGTGCTAGTTCTCCTACCCCATGTAACCTCTAGTCGTGCAAGTTCTCCTCCTCATATACCCTCTAGTCGAGCTAGTTCTCCTACCCTATGTAACCTCTAGTCGTGCAAGTTCTCCTCCTCATATACCCTATAGTCGTGCTAGTTCTCCTACCCATGTAACCTCTAGTCGTGCTAGTTCTCCTACCCCATGTACCCTCTAGTCGTGCTAGTTCTCTTACCCCATGTACCCTCTAGTCGTGCTAGTTCTCTTACCCCATGTACCCTCTAGTCGTGCTAGTTCTCCTACTCCATGTAACCTCTAGTCGTGCTAGTTCTCTTACCCCATGTACCCTCTAGTCGTGCTATTTCTCCTACCCCATGTACCCTCTAGTCGTGCTATTTCTCCTACCCCATGTATCCTCTAGTCGTGCTTGTTCTCCTACCCCATGTAACCTCTAGTCGTGCTAGTTCTCTTACCCCATGTACCCTCTAGTCGTGCTAGTTCTCCTACCCCATGTACCCTCTAGTCGTGCTAGTTCTCCTCCTCATGTACCCACTAGTCGTGCTAGATGTCCTCCCCCAAATACCCTCTAGTCGTGCGAGTTGTCCTCCCCCATATACCCTCTAGGCGTGCTAGTTGTCCTCCCCCATATACCCTCTAGTCGTGCTAGTTGTCCTCCCCCATAAACCCTCTAGTCGTGCGAGTTGTCCTCCCCTATATACCTTCTAGTCGTGCTAGTTGTCCTCCCCCATGTACACTCTAGTCGTGCGAGTTGTCCTCCCCCATATACCCTCTAGTCGTGCTAGTTGTCCTCCCCCATGTACACTCTAGTCGTGCGAGTTGTCCTCCCCCATATACCCTCTAGTCGTGCTAGTTGTCCTCCCCCATGTACCCTCTAGTCGTGCGAGTTGTCCTCCCCCATAAACCCTATAGTTGTGCTAGTTGTCCTCCCCCATGTACCCTCTAGTCGTGCGAGTTGTTCTCTCCCATATACCCTCTAGTCGTGATAGTTTTCCTCCCCCATGTATCCTCTAGTCGTGCTATATCTCCTAACCCATGTATTCTCTATTCGTGCTATTTCTCCTACCCCATGTATCCTCTAGTCGTGCTATTTCTCCATCCCCGTGTATCCTCTAGTCGTGCTATTTCTCCCACTCCGTGTATCCCCTAGTCGTGCTATTTCTCCCACCCCGTGTATCCTCTAGTCGTGCTATTTCTCACACCCCTTTTATCCTCTAGTCGTGCTATTTCTCCCACCCCGTGTATCCTCTAGTCGTGCTATTTCTCCCACCCCGTGTACCCTCTAGTCGTGCTATTTCTCCTACCCCATGTACCCTCTAGTCGTGCTATTTCTCCTACCCCATGTATCCTCTAGTCGTGCTATTTCTCCTACCCCATGTATCCTCTAGTCGTGCTATTTCTCTTACCCCATGTATCCTCTAGTCGTGCTATTTCTCCTACCCCATGTACCTTCTATTCGTGCTATTTCTCCTACCCCATGTATCCTCTAGTCGTGCTATTTCTCCTACCCCATGTATCCTCTAGTCGTGCTATTTCTCCTACCCCATGTATCCTCTAGTCGTGCTATTTCTCCTACCCCATGTATCCTCTAGTCGTGCTATTTCTCCTACCCCATGTATCCTCTAGTCGTGCTATTTCTCCTACCCCATGTATCCTCTAGTCGTGCTATTTCTCCTACCCCATGTATCCTCTATTCGTGCTATTTCTCCTACCCCATGTATCCTCTAGTCGTGCTATTTCTCCTACCCGATGTATCCTCTAGTCGTGCTATTTCTCCTACTCCATGTATCCTCTTGTTGTGCAATTTCTCCTACTTCATGTACCCTCTGACTCGGTCTCCTCTAGCTTAATGAAAAAGAGCCATCCATCCATCCATCATGTGCCATGCCGATAAGCATGGTCAGTCATGTTCTGCCATCTCTCTCAATCACCAGAGTCGTGCATCAGCTCAGTGTTCCTGTCTCGACCATGCCACGTGGCCAAGCCATTCAGGTATTTATTTCTCGGTCTTCCCCTTGGTCTCTTCCCTTCGATCTTGCCAGTTGTCACCAAGTTCTCCAATTCATTTCTTCTTATAACATGCCCAACAAATTTTGATTGTCAACGTCTAATGTCTCTAATCAGATTACGAGCTTCATTTGTTTCTTGAAGGACTTGTTCATTGGTTTTTCTGTCTGTACATGGTATTCTTTGCATTTTCCCCAGAAACCACATTTCCACAGCCATCATTTGTTTTTCAGCTTGACTGCTTTTCGTCCATGCTTCACATCCATACAAAAGTATAGGTTTTATGTAGTACTTCATCACTATTTTTCTCGTTTCAATTGATGTGATGTGTATTCATCCGCTAAATGAACTGACTCTCATTTGGTAGTGTACTCAAGATATGAGCGCTCGTTCTTAAATATACTGTGCACTGAAGCCGAGCCAGCGAGTTCATCTCCCACACCGGTCAGTCGCACTAACATGTTGACTTCTCGTCCTTGATTTGGCTACGTAAATTACAAGTACCTCAGAAGTTGGGAGTGGGTTCGCCTAATGGCTAGGGACATTGGTAATATAGAAAGCTAATCCGCTTACAAAAATCAGCCCAGTGCACTAGCAGTAGTAGCATGTGTATGAACTACTCGTGAGATCAAAGCGGGCACGCGCACGCGCGCGCGCGCGCGCACACACACACACACTCTCACACACACACTCACACACACACTCTCACACACACACTCACACACACACACACACATCTATTACATCGTCAGTAAATACGAGCAAAGTTAGATGTTTGTTCATTCTTAATTTGGTGTAGAATGTTTCTTAATTAAATAGTCTGTACACAATAGCTTTCAACGTATATTATCGTGTGACGTGCCAACTCTGGTACACGTTCATGTCTCTCCTCAGATCTCGGTCCTTGGTGTTCTAGGTCAGCTCTGGTGAAGATAATCCTCCATGTCGCCCACTCAGTCCATCCAGCATCTTTCTATCGGTCTGCCTCTGCCTGCTCTTTTCAGCTGTATTCATTTTTAATTGTTTTATTTCTCTTATTACATTATATAACTTTCCTAATTTAGCTAATGTTCTGGTATTCCGCATCTCTAGTGTAATGTTGCCATATCTCTTTTCCCTATACAGTGCAATATGCTTAGAAATTTTGAATAACTGAGAGGAATCACTATTTGGGGACGTAACATCAATAACATAAGATATGCCAACGATACAGTGTTGATTGCAGATAATGAGCAAGGGTTGCAACATTTAGTAGATGCGGTTGTTGCACACAGTGAACAACGAGGGTTAGAATTACATTGTAAGACACAGAATTTGGTTGTCACTGGGAAGAAAGAAATACCACATGCAAATGGGAATATTCTTAATCAAGTGGATCGGCACAATTATCTCGGAACGCTTATAACATCTGATGGAAGATGCCTTGAAAAGGTTAGAGCAAGAATTGCCATGGCGAAGGTAACCTTTTGCAAAGTGGAAGACATACTGCCAGTAAAAAGATATAATTTGCAACGAGAAAATTAGTGTTTAAGTGCTACATATAACTTGTACTTTTGTATTGATGTGAAGCGTGGACAATGAGCAGACAAACTGACAAACATTTAATGGTTGTGAAAATGTCGTTCCGGAGGAAAATATAAAGAACATAATGGACAGACAGAAAAACCAAGTCCTGCGAGAAACAAATGAAAACCGTAAACCGATTTAAGAAATTAATCGTAGACACAATTGTTTGGTCACGTTAGGAAAAGAAATAAATTGGAGAACATGGTGACAACCGGCAAGATCGAGAGGAAGAGAACGCGGTGAAGACAGGGGAAGTAAATACCTGGATGGCTTGGTCACATGGTATGGTCGAGACAAGAACACGGAGCTGATCCACGACTCTGGTGATCACCTGAGATGGTGCAACGTGACCGCCCACGCTTATCGGCTTGGCACATGATATTGATGAGTTTTACTGTCTTCATGTTTGTATTGCCATCGGTAGATTTATGACGGTCTGGTATCAACTGTAGCTCGTGACAGTCCTTATCGGACGTGACTGTCCTGAGACAGTCATTGACTTCGTTCTCTGATTCAGATCTGAAGAATTTCATGAAACCTTTGGAAGATAATGTGGAAGTTTCTCCTTGAATACCACATCCAGGCGGGGGTACCCTGCATCTGATTTGACAGCAATTTCCGGCTGTCAGGACAAGTGAGTGACACGCTCTGGTCAACTGTAGAGTAGTCCACTTATCCCTACACCGTGATGTATTATCTCCCCTCTGCCACGTGGAGGTGCAGATCCAATCCAATCCAATGTTTGGTACGAATACTCCCTTTCAGCCTTCGAGTTTTCGAATTGACTATAATTGGGGTATTTATGGTGTAGTTTGTCTTTCGTACTTTAGGCTGCCTGTAGTCAACTTCTCGGCTTCTGATGGTTGATTGTGTTCATTCCTTTCTTGTTGAGGTTCTACATGTCTGGACAGAGTCGCGCACTTGTTGAGGCCTGGAGTATTTGTGACCCACCACGTCATATGGTGCTGTTTCCTTCAGGGAGCTTTACGCTTTACCAGTTGTCGTCTCTTCTGGTGTCCCTCCTACTTCCCGGTCTTGGCTTGTCTTCAAATCTTCTCGGTGTTCGCTAGTTCGATCCTGGTTAAAGGGGGGGGGGGGGGATATCGTTCCATGGCCTCCCCACACCCTCGGTCTTGGTCTGGGGGCAGCCCTCTTCATCCGTTGCTTCTTCTTCTGTCTGGGCCCTTGCATCTTCTGGTGCAGGTGTTTCTCTGTGTCGTCTGCGTCTTCTCAGATGGTCAGCTACGAAGACTCATTGTCCAGTGCACATATATCCTCATCAACGGCCACGCCTCCTCGCCGCTGTCGCTGTGGAATTCTACCTCATCGTCTCTTTCTCCTTCTTCTGTCTGAGGCTTTGCATCTTCTGCTTGTAGGTGTTTCGGTCTTGTATTTGAGTAGTTCTATTTGTAGTCTATCGTCTTGGACCTGTTTAAGCGTTTCTTCTGTCTTTTCTCTTTCTTCTTGAATTTTTAATAGAATTTCGTCAGTCTCAGCCTTTATAGCAGCCATTCGAGCGACATCCTGCTCAATCTTCTGCTGAACTTGTTTCAGTTCGTCCAGTATGTTGCTGAACGGCCGTTACCTGTGTTTCTTGTGTCTTGTCCTTTTCTTCCTCCATGCTTTTGAACTGTGATCTCAGGTCCTTCAGTAGGCCTTCCAGTTGAGATTTGTCACTTTTGGTGAGTCGATTGGTGGCCTTGTACTGCCTCCTAGCCTCTTTATAGGGCAGGTTAGTTTTGATGGCGATCTTCATAGCTTCCTTGCTGTCTTGGTGGCAGGGGCAGCCGAGATACCTGGCACCGTGGTTGACGAGGCAGTTGGTGCATTTTCTGTTAGTGTTAGGCCTCCTGTAGTCCTTGTCGATCTTTGCATGCTGGCACTGACTGCATGGATGAGGTTCAGAGCGGTATCTGCATACCTCCACCTCACTATTGCAGGTGGCATGGATGTGCCAAAACCTTTGGCATTTAGAACACTGCAGCACTCTCGGTATGTAGTGCTCTGGAACTTGATCTCTCTTGTCCCATCTGATGAATTGATGGATCACTCGGTCCATCGATGTTACGATGACGACTTTGGAGGGGATGTTATTCTTGCCGATGATCCTCTCAGCACTAGTGATCTTGATTTTTTTTTTTTTTGGTTCTCCCTCGTCAGCATCTCCCTGATCTGGTCGTTGGTGAGATGGGTCTTGACTCGTTTAATGACCCATCGTTTACTTGTGCTGTGCCGGGTGGCTTCCAATAAGATGCCGTGGTCAAGCTTGATGTCGGCCTTCTCTCCTTGTGCAATCTTCTGCATAAGTGCTGTGGTCTTTGGGTTTCTGTTGATGGAGACCACTACTCCATCGGGTGTCTTGCACAGCTGGTAGATGCTCTTTCTTCCCAGCTCGTTTTCCAACAGACTGATTATCTTGTCCTTTGGTAGCGCCGATAGTTTGGCTTCTGCAACGCTTGTCTGTTTTAACAGTAGTTTGCCGGTGAAGTCCTCAGTTGTTGTTTCCTCCTGTGTGGAGGTCTCTGGTAACTTGGGCTGCTTCATCTTGGTGCTGTTGTAAACTTCACGGCTGCTACTGGCTTCAGTAGTTATCGTAATTTCCGGCGTCGTAACAGCGACAGTAGCGGCTTTGACTGGTGTAGAAGTGGTTGAGGTTGTTTCAGGTTCTGGCATTGTACTGCGGCTCTCAGGCAGGTTTTCATCTTCCATCTTCTTGATAGACTTGGCGACTTCCACGCTGCTCATTTTGAACGTCGGGTGTCTCGTGGAGTTTTTCTTGCAACGTGCCATTTTCTAGCACGTGTCCGGCTTCCGATTAGGCGACTTGCTGATGATGAAAAAAGATGTACAGAGGGGATATTCCCTGACTAAAGTTATGGGCCCATGATAGCATTTCCCACAACTACCCATTTGTTTAGAGCAGGGGTATGCAGACTTTTTGCGCAGAGGGCCACATTGACAAATTTAAAGCTATTGTGGAGTGGCCGCATATATATTATGTCAACTTTGATTACAGCAACCTATCACAATAAGTAATTATGAATTATGTATAGGTTATTAAACAGTATAAATAACTAATTATTGCAATATTATTTTACTTAGACACTTATACAATAATCCGGTCTCCCTGGCCTAGGTGTTTAACGAATTTCTCCGTAATCCCATTTATCAACGTCGGGTAACGCAGCGCGCGAGACTTGGTAGCGGTTCTCGTCGCGTTGGTGACTTAGGGATAAATGAGCCGGCCAGACAGCAATGGCAAACTACTGAGCGTAATCTTGCCAAGAAATCAACAACAGCGGTAAAATGCTGGTGTTCACAGCGATGTCCTGTAAAGGATATGCGGGAAAAAAATAAACTTATACATTATATTTTACAACATGGACAAAATCTTTTACTAATTTGGTAACAAGATGTTACAATGTTTTAATATAATAATTGTTTTTATTATCTATCAATGGCTTTAATTTAGACACAAACCGACCACATTGTCACTACAATTGTTGATTTCTAATGAGATGTATGTAACTGCTTGCAAATTTTGACAATATTCTTGAAATCTGGAGCAAGTTTACTTGTTGAAATTCGTATGACAGCATGCAAGTTGCAGTCCGACAATAAAGACCTATTCTTAGATTTATTGATCTTCAAGCAAGAAAATGCTTGTTCGCAACTGTATGTTGATCCAAACAATGATAAAAATTTAGCTTCAAAGTTTTTCAAGCTGGGAAATGATTCTTCTGATAACGATCCATGGAAATCCAGTAAACAATCTGACTTGAATTTCTCTTTCAGGTCATGATCTGCTTGTAAGTCAAACAGCTCCAACTGTATGTCCTCTGTGGCTATATCAGCTTCTGCACTAAAAAGGGAACTAATATTGAACTGTGGCTCTAAGTTCTTGAAATCTTGGAATCTCCATCCAAATTCTTCAGTCAATGTATCTAATTTGGCTTTGTACATTTCAGTCATTTCACCAGAAATGGTTTCTTTTTCAGCAAATTACAGTGACAAAACCTTTTTTCACTTGCTTGTCTGGAGAACAGTGAGAGTTTTTCCTGAAATGATTTTACATGTACATACAATTCATGTGCAAACACACCATTGCCCTGAAGTTTGACATTCAGTTCATTTAACTTTTCGATAATTTCAATGGCAAACATAAAGTCTAACTTCCACTTTTTATTGACACTGTTAGTATTAAAGTCACATTCAATGCCCTTCATCTTTAGGAACATCACTATTTCTTCTCTGAGGTCCCATTCTCGCCTCAACACCTTGCCAAGACTCAGCCATCGAACACTGATGTGGTACAGGACATCAGAATGTTCAGTTTCCAAATCGTCAAGTAATGCCTTGAACTGTCTGTGATTAATTCCTCTTGATCTGATGAGGTAATTACACTGACAACTGAGTCAATAACATGCTTGATATTCAAAACAGTTTTACACAGACTTTCTTGATGAATCACACAGTGAAGTGGTAATAATGTGTGGTCTGGATATTCTGCTTTAATCTTATCACTTATCAACTTTAACAGACCTACAGTTTTTTCAGTCAAAGCACGAGCTCCGTCAGTTGTAGCACTTGCCATCTTGTTCCAAACTAACCCAGTTCTTTCAATACAGTTAGTAACAGCACTGAATATATCATGGCCTGTGGTTGTGTCTTTGAGTGACTCAACACTCAGTAACTCTTCAGTGAGTTTGAAAGAAGTGTTTATTCCACGTATAAATATCAATAATTGGGCAGCAGCATGTACATCGTACTCTCATCCAATGCAAGAGAGTACCACAAATATTGTTTACTTGCATTTTAAATTTTATGCATCAAATTGACACTTATCTTGTCAGCACGTCTGACCATAGTTCTCCTTGATAAAGTAATGCTGTCATTTTTGTTTGTTTGTTCTGGACACATACTGTTTGCTGCATCTAGCAAACATTCCTTGATAAACTCGCCATCAGAAAATGGCTTGTTCTGTTTTACAATTCAGCGTGACAGCACAATATTAGTTTCACTTGCAGCATCTTGAATTGAAGACTGTTTAATGAAAACAGTTTGCTGTTTCTCCAAATTTTTCACCAGCTCCAAGCATTTCCTTTCCCCCTCTTAGGTTGCTAAATTGTATCCGACATCGGAATGTTTTGTTTGATAGTGTCTTTTAAAATTTTACTCCTTGAAGACAGCCACTGACTCAATACACAACAAGCAAACTGATTTGCTACCAACTTTTATAAATCAGCATTTAGGTGTCCATTCATCATTAAAAACACGGCATTCATCTTCAATCTCGCGTTTTTTAGTGACACTCATTGTTTTAATAAAATTCTAAAAATTAGAATTTTACAAAATTATAAAAAGGAAATGAAACAAAAACCTACTTCTGGCTGTGTGTGAAAATAAAATATTCGGAAAACAAGGAGTAAACTCAGAATAAATTTCAGAAATATATCAAGACTACTGCAACAAATAAGTTTAAATTGAACATTGTAAATTTGGAAATAATTTATAACAGCAAAATACTTTTAAATTTAATATTTTCTTCCAAAATAATTATAAAATCATCCTTATTACATTTTTTACATGTCGATAAATATTGTTTTTTCGTTCGCATATCCTTTACAGGACATCGCTGTCAACATCAGCATCTTTCAGCTAATTGTTGATTTCTTGGCAAGATTACGCTCAGTAGTTTGCCATTGCTTTCTGCGTGACTGGCTCACATACCCCGTAAGTTACCGTCGCTGAGAGAACCGCTACCGTTTCTCGCGCACGTCACATTACTCACAAGAGTATATGGGATTACGGCGAAAGTCGTGTAACCTCTAGACCAGGGAGCCGGCCGATAAATATTACTCTATATTAAAATCTATAAATTCACATTTTAGCATTACATTACGAAGGTCAAAGGCTGTTAACAAAAAATATAAAATTAGTAAGAATTTTATCAAAAATGTTAACACAATCATAACGGTATATGAAATTCTGTAAAATTCAACAAAATAACTTAAAAACGAAGTAAATTTTTTTATTTCTACATGCCCTCGAGGGCCGCATAATATCTATTGAAGGGCCGCATGCGGCCCGCGGGCTGTAGTTTGCCCACCTCTGGTATAGAGGATCAATGTACAACATTTAAGGCTATGACAGTGTGGCTGCGGGGATTAATAATGTACAACATTTTAAGCAAAGACAGCGTGGCAGCGGGGATTAATGTACAACATTTTAATCGATGGCAGCGTGGCCGCAGGGAGTAATGGTCTTGCGCTTAATCTTCCGGCGGGGTAGAAGGTTCAATCGCTCAACTTGTTAGTTAGACTTCAACGTTGTCTTCTCATTAGATAGCATTGGCAAACTACTGAATGTAAAATTATCTAGAAAATTAACGTGGTATTAGGGTTGATCGCACGTCATGCAGAGGGCATACAGCGTGTGTCTTGTTACACTTTGATATCCGAAGATTAAGCAATCAGCTTTTCTAATAGATGAAGTTCGGTGATCTTTTATTGGAGCTTTTACATTTTAATATAACGGAATATAACAGAAACTAATACAAAATAATGCAATACAGCACATCACAACACAACACAATACATTATAATATTTAGAAAAAAAATTACAAAATAACACAATATAATACAATGCAATGCATAAAATACGGTATAATACAGTACAGTACAGTACACTACAGCACAGCTCAGTAGAGTACAGTACAATGTCTTCTGTTTAATTGCATCTTTTTTTGTATTTCGTTCATCAACTCTCTTTTCATTCCCAGTCTATAACCTCTGTATTTGATCATACAAATCTTGTACTGAAGTACTATACAATTCAATACAGTACAATACAGTGCAATACATCACAATACAATACAATACAATACAATACAATATAATACAATACAATACAGCACAATACAACACAATACAATACAATACAGCACAATACAATACAATACAACACAATACAATACAATAACAATACAACACAGTACAACACAATACAATACAATAACAATATAATACAATACAATGCAATACAATACAATGCAATACAATACAATACAATACAATACAAAACAATACAATACAATACAATGTAATATAATATAAAACAACTAGCTGCCCGGCCCGGCTTCGCCCAGACTCTGGCGGGGATCTATCTATCTATGTATCTATCTATGTATCTATCTATGTATCTATCTATGTATCTATCTATGTATGTATGTATGTATGTATGTATGTATGTATGTATGTATGTATGTATCTATCTATCTATCTATCTATCTATCTATCTATCTATCTATCTATCTATCTATCTATCTATCTATCTGTCTGCTTGTCTGTCTGTCTGTCTGTCTGTCTGACCCGGCCCGGCTTCGCCCAGCTCCTGGTGGGGAGCATCTCATTTAATTCATATAAGTAGTCATATAAGCTCCCGTTCCCGATCGATCTATCTATCTATCTGTCTATCTGTCTGTCTGTCTGTCTGTCTGTCTGTCTGTCTGTCTGTCTGTCTGTCTGTCTGTCTGTCTGTCTGTCTGTCTGTCTGTCTGTCTGTCTGTCTGTCTGTTATTCTGTCTGTCTGTCTGTCTGTCGTGTCTGTCTGTCGTGTCTATCGTGTCTGTCTGTCTGTCTATGTATGTATGATCGGCCCGAACATAACAACAAAATATAGATAGAATAGAAGAATAGATAGAAAATATGACTGGAAGAGATCTATCTAAAGTAAACTTGGCTCCCGTTCCCGACTATCTGTCGTTCAGTCTGTCTATCTGTCTGTCTATCTGTATGTCTGACCTGGCCCGGCTGCACCCAGTCCCTGGTGGGGAGCATCTCATTTAATTCATCGTCAATCAACTCATTTAATCTATAGCCAGGGGACGTAACTTAAGATATAACAATGGTACTAAAAGTTATATCCCTTTTTGTCACATATTTTTATATTTTCTTATGTTCAGTCATGTAATTACAAAATTAAATTTTAGGAAGGTAATAGCTGATAGCTGATAGATAAAACTATCACAGTTGGTTGCACAGGAATGAAAGGAAAACGTGTAGAAAATTTCATCTCAATCGGTTGGACCGTTCGCGAACGCATAAAGGACGGACATACATACATACACACACACGATTTTTATATATATAGATAGTATATAAAATAATATAATGGACTATGATGTAACACAATCCAACACAACATAATACAATAAACTATAATCCAATGCAATGTCAATGCAATGCTATACAATAAAATATATTACATCACATTTGTAATGCAATGCAATGTAATGTAATATACTATGATAGTTCATGATATAATATACTATGACGCAATATAATATGATATATTATGATATAATATAATGTAACATTTTTGTTACTCTTGCAGCTGTCCGATGTTATTCAGAAGACAAAAATTTTGTCCTCGAGATTACAACAATTAGGTAACTCTAATTACCTTTAACTCTCCATTGTTGTTATTTGTTGTTATCATTATTATTATTATTATTATTGTTGTTGTTGTTGTTGTTGTTATTGTTGTTGTTCTTGTGTTTGGTCTGTAGCAAACACTGGCGATCATGACTCGCCACTTATCTCTGCCGTCTGTTAATTTAATGGAGTTGATGATCAAAACAATTTGAATAACGAAGACACAAACAATAGATTGCACGATTTATTGCCTGGCATATTTCGCTGCATCTCGTCAGGTACATACTGCAGAAATCACACAACATAAAGTGAAATAACTAGATAAATCCTTCAAACTGAAATATACACATGTTCGCACAGTAATGTCGATTGTCTACAATCTACAAGCATATCCATTAGATTGCAGAAACCGGTTGAGGGCATCTAGTTATTTTTTTCGGTGTGTCATCAGAGCGAATCATCTGAGCTCGATTAAATAACGCCACAATCAAATACATAGGTTATAGACTGGGAATGAAAAGAGAGTTGATGAACGAAATACAAAAAAAAAGATGCAATTAAATAGTTCGGCCATGGTCAAAGACATACACTCTTATAAAAACCATACTGGAGGGTAAGGTTGAAGGCAAGCGAGCAAGAAGTAGACAACGATACAAAAGTGGGAAGATAACATCAAGAAATGGATGAACAGCAATCGGACAGAATGTACAGTCAAGGCGAGAGACAGACAGTGTTGGAGATCTATTGCTGCCAACCTTCATTGAGTAGACGGCACTTGATTAATTGATTACCAGACACGCTTGGGACAAGTGCGAAGCTAATGAAATTCAGGCATCGACCAATGCATGTTCCTTGTCGATTGATTGCTCTTTGGAAGGAGCCATCTTCGCGACGTCGGATTAGGATGTCAAGGAACGAAGGGTGTCATTGTGTTCATGTTAAATAGACAAGATATGTTCTTGTTGGCTTGGTTCGTAGTGGAATGGGACAATTCTGTTTGTTGGCTTGTCTCTGTTGATGAATAATATACCATCTACATACCGGCGGTATAGAACCAGGTCCCTACTATTAGAGGTTCTTTGTTCTTCTAAGTGCGCCATAAAGATGCCCGCTATATTGGCACCTAGAAGACTTCCAATGGCCACTGCGTCGATTATGGTGGTAGGATCTTAAAATAAAATTGAATATAATATTAAATATGCACAGTGGTAGCATGAGCTGATAATATTGCTAGAGAGCGGATGTGAGTCAGGACCATGTCGCAATCACTAACAAAGAAAACTGAGACATTTAAAAATAAATGTAATAGAACAGTTCTCAGAATATATTGGATCAAGAAGAAAAATACAGGCGTTCTATAAGATCTGAACATCGAAGACAACAGGCTCATATATACACTAAAATATGTTTGGCATATCCTTTACAGGACATCGCTGTCAACATCAGCATCTTTCAGCTGACTATTGATTTCTTGGCAAGATTACGATCAGTAGTTTGCCATCGCTTTCTGAGCGAGCGGTTCCTTACTCTTATAAGTCACTGGCGCGACTCGAACCGCTTCCAATTCTCGTGCGCTCACGTCAACCACGAGAGTATTCGGGTTTATGGAGAAAGCTGCTAACCTCTCGGCCAGAGAGACCGGCCGTATAAACACTGTGAGTCCAAATTTGAAATATTCTTGCCATATTAATCATCTCAGTGCCTTATGGAGAACAGTAATAGAATGTATGGTTCATGGAAGATTAGACAGGAAGTGATGGAGGGCATTGCAGACACCATGGGTATGAAGGTACATGTGCTAGGAGATATTGTGACTACAGGGGTATGCAGGTGAATGAAACAGAAGACATTATAACACCAGGGGTATGCAGGTGAATGAAACAGAAGACATTGTGACACCAAGGGTATGCAGGTGAATGAAACAGAAGACATTGTGACACCAGGGGTATGTAGGTGAATGAAACAAAAGACATTGCGACACCAGGGGTATGCAGGTGAATGAAACAGGAGACATTGCAGACACCAAGGGTATGCAGGTACATTTTCCACGATATATTGCGACACCACAGGTATGCAGGTGAATGAAACACCAGGGGTATGCAGGTGAATGAAACAGAAGACATTGTAACACCAGGGGTATGAAGGTTCATGTACCAGTAGATATTGCGACACCAGGGGTATGCAGGTGAATGAAACAGAAGACATTGTAACACCAGGGGTATGAAGGTACATGTGCCAGGAGATATTGCGAAACCAGGGGTATGCAGGTGAATGAAAGAGAAGACATTGTAACACCAGGGGTATGAGACAGAAGACATTGCGACACCAGGGGTATGAGACAGAAGACATTGTAACACCAGGGGTATGCAGGTGAATGAAACAGAAGACATTGTAACACCAGGGGTATGCAGGTGAATGAAACAGAAGACATTGTAACACCAGGGGTATGCAGGTGAATGAAACAGAAGACATTGCGACACCAGGGGTTTGCAGGTACATGTGCCAGGAGACATTGTGACACCAGGGGTATGCAGGTACATGTGCCAGGAGATATTGTGACACCAGGGGTATGCAGGTACATGTGCCAGAGATATTGTGACACCAGGGGTATGCAGGTACATGTGCCAGGAGATATTGTGACACCAGGGGTATGCAGGTACATGTGCCAGGAGATATTGTGACACTAGGGGTATGCAGGTACATGTGCCAGGAGATATTGTGACACCAGGGGTATGCAGGTACATGTGCCAGGAGATATTGTGACACCAGGGGTATGCAGGTACATGTGCCAGGAGACATTGTGACACCAGGGGTATGCAGGTACATGTGCCAGGAGATATTGTGACACCAGGGGTATGCAGGTACATGTGCCAGGAGATATTGTGACACCAGGGGTATGCAGGTACATGTGCCAGGAGATATTGTGACACCAGGGGTATGCAGGTACATGTGCCAGGAGATATTGTGACACCAGGGGTATGCAGGTACATGTGCCAGGAGATATTGTGACACCAGGGGTATGCAGGTACATGTGCCAGGAGATATTGTGACACCAGGGGTATGCAGGTACATGTGCCAGGAGATATTGCGAAACCAGGGGTATGCAGGTGAATGAAAGAGAAGACATTGTAACACCAGGGGTATGAGACAGAAGACATTGCGACAACAGGGGTATGAGACAGAAGACATTGTAACACCAGGGGTATGCAGGTGAATGAAACAGAAGACATTGTAACACCAGGGGTATGCAGGTGAATGAAACAGAAGACATTGTAACACCAGGGGTATGCAGGTGAATGAAACAGAAGACATTGCGACACCAGGGGTTTGCAGGTACATGTGCCAGGAGACATTGTGACACCAGGGGTATGCAGGTACATGTGCCAGGAGATATTGTGACACCAGGGGTATGCAGGTACATGTGCCAGGAGATATTGTGACACCAGGGGTATGCAGGTGCATGTGCCAGGAGATATTGTGACACCAGGGGTATGCAGGTACATGTGCCAGGAGATATTGTGACACTAGGGGTATGCAGGTACATGTGCCAGGAGATATTGTGACACCAGGGGTATGCAGGTACATGTGCCAGGAGATATTGTGACACCAGGGGTATGCAGGTACATGTGCCAGGAGACATTGTGACACCAGGGGTATGCAGGTACATGTGCCAGGAGATATTGTGACACCAGGGGTATGCAAGTACATGTGCCAGGAGATATTGTGACACCAGGGGTATGCAGGTACATGTGCCAGGAGATATTGTGACACCAGGGGTATGCAGGTACATGTGCCAGGAGATATTGTGACACCAGGGGTATGCAGGTACATGTGCCAGGAGATATTGTGACACCAGGGGTATGCAGGTACATGTGCCAGGAGATATTGTGACACCAGGGGTATGCAGGTACATGTGCCAGGAGATATTGTGACACCAGGGGTATGCAGGTACATGTGCCAGGAGATATTGTGACACAAGGGGTATGCAGGTACATGTGCCAGAAGATATTGCGACACCAGGGGTATGCAGGTACATGTGCCAGGAGATATTGTGACACCAAGGGTATGCATGTAAATGAAACAGAAGACATTGTGACACAAGGGGTATGCAGGTGAATGAAACAAAAGACATTGCGACACCAGGGGTATGCAGGTGAATGAAACAGGAGACATTGCAGACACCAAGGGTATGCAGGTACATTTTCCACGAGATATTGCGACACCACGGGTATGCAGGTGAATGAAACACCAGGGGTATGCAGGTGAATGAAACAGAAGACATTGTAACACCAGGGGTATGAAGGTTCATGTGCCAGTAGATATTGTGACACCAGGGGTATGCAGGTACATGTGCCAGGAGATATTGTGACACCAGGGGTATGCAGGTACTTGTGTCAGGAGACATTGTGACACCAGGGGTATGTAGGTAAATGAAACAGAAGACATTGTAACACCAGGGGTATGCAGGTGAATGAAACAGAAGACATTGTAACACCAGGGGTATGCAGGTGAATGAAACAGAAGACATTGTAACACCAGGGGTAAGCAGGTGAATGAAACAGAAGACATTGCGACACCAGGGGTTTGCAGGTACATGTGCCAGGAGATATTGTGACACCAGGGGTATGCAGGTACATGTGACAGGAGATATTGTGACACCAGGGGTATGCAGGTACATGTGCCAGAAGACATTGCGACACCAGGGGTATGCAGGTACATGTGCCAGGAGATATTGTGACACTAGGGGTATGCAGGTACTTGTGTCAGGAGACATTGTGACACCAGGGGTATGCAGGTACTTGTGTCAGGAGACATTGTGACACCAGGGGTATGTAGGTAAATGAAACAGAAGACATTGTAACACCAGGGGTATGCAGGTGAATGAAACAGAAGACATTGTGACACCAGGGGTATGAGACAGAAGACATTGCGACACCAGGGTTATGAAGGTGAATGAGACAGAAGACATTGTGACACTAGGGGTATGCAGGTACTTGTGTCAGGAGACATTGTGACACCAGGGGTATGCAGGTACATGTGCCAGGAGATATTGTGACACCAGGGGTATGCAGGTACATGTGCCAGGAGATATTGTGACACCAGGGGTATGCAGGTACATGTGCCAGGAGATATTGTGACACCAGGGGTATGCAGGTACATGTGCCAGGAGATATTGCGACACCAGGGGTATGCAGGTACATGTGCCAGGAGATATTGTGACACCAGGGGTATGCAGGTACATGTGCCAGGAGATATTGTGACACCAGGGGTATGCAGGTACATGTGCCAGGAGATATTGTGACACCAGGGGTATGCAGATACATGTGCTAGGAGATATTGCGACACCAGGGGTATGCAGGTACATGTGTCAGGAGATATTGTGACACCAGGGGTATGCAGGTACATGTGCCAGAAGACATTGCGACACCAGGGGTATGCAGGTACCTGTGCCAGGAGACATTGTGACACCAGGGGTATGCAGTTACATGTGCCAGGAGACATTGTGACACCAGGGGTATGCAGGTACATGTGCCAGGAGACATTGTGACACCAGGGGTATGCAGGTACATGTGCCAGGAGATATTGTGACACCAGGGGTATGCAGGTACATGTGTCAGGAGACATTGTGACACCAGGGGTATGCAGGTACATGTGTCAGGAGATATTGTGACACCAGGGGTATGCAGGTACATGGGCCAGGAGATATTGTGACACCAGGGGTATGCAGGTACATGTGCCAGGAGATATTGTGACACCAGGGGTATGCAGGTACATGTGTCAGGAGACATTGTGACACCAGGGGTATGCAGGTACATGTGCCAGGAGATATTGTGACACCAGGGGTATGCAGGTACATGTGCCAGGAGATATTGTGACACCAGGGGTATGCAGGTACTTGTGTCAGGAGACATTGTGACACCAGGGGTATGTAGGTAAATGAAACAGAAGACATTGTAACACCAGGGGTATGCAGGTGAATGAAACAGAAGACATTGTAACACCAGGGTATGCAGGTGAATGAAACAGAAGACATTGTAACACCAGGGGTAAGCAGGTGAATGAAACAGAAGACATTGCGACACCAGGGGTTTGCAGGTACATGTGCCAGGAGATATTGTGACACCAGGGGTATGCAGGTACATGTGACAGGAGATATTGTGACACCAGGGGTATGCAGGTACATGTGCCAGAAGACATTGCGACACCAGGGGTATGCAGGTACATGTGCCAGGAGATATTGTGACACTAGGGGTATGCAGGTACTTGTGTCAGGAGACATTGTGACACCAGGGGTATGCAGGTACTTGTGTCAGGAGACATTGTGACACCAGGGGTATGTAGGTAAATGAAACAGAAGACATTGTAACACCAGGGGTATGCAGGTGAATGAAACAGAAGACATTGTGACACCAGGGGTATGAGACAGAAGACATTGCGACACCAGGGTTATGAAGGTGAATGAGACAGAAGACATTGCTACACCAAGGGTATTAAATGTAAATGAAACAGAAGTAATTGCGACACCAGGAGTATGAAGGTATATGAGGGAAGAGACATTGCAGACACCAAATACATGAGGCAGGAGACATTGTGACATCAAGGGTATGCAGGTGAATGAAACGACATTGTGACACCAGGGGTATGAAACAGAAGACATTGTGACATCAAGGGTATGCAGGTGAATGAAACGACATTGTGACACCAGGGGTATGCAGGTGAATGAAACAGAAAACATTGTGACACCAAGGGTATGCATGTAAATGAAACAGAAGACATTGTGACACCAGGGGTATGCAGGTGAATGAAACAAAAGACATTGCGACACCAGGGGTATGCAGGTGAATGAAACAGGAGACATTGCAGACACCAAGAGTATGCAGGTACATTTTCCACGAGATATTGCGACACCACGGGTATGCAGGTGAATGAAACACCAGGGGTATGCAGGTGAATGAAACAGAAGACATTGTAACACCAGGGGTATGAAGGTTCATGTGCCAGTAGATATTGTGACACCAGGGGTATGCAGGTGAATGAAACAGAAGACATTGTAACACCAGGGGTATGAAGGTACATGTGCCAGGAGATATTGCGAAACCAGGGGTATGCAGGTGAATGAAAGAGAAGACATCGTAACACCAGGGGTATGAGACAGAATGACATTGCGACACCAGGGGTATGAGACAGAAGACATTGTAACACCAGGGGTATGCAGGTGAATGAAACAGAAGACATTGTAACACCAGGGGTATGCAGGTGAAGTGAAACAGAAGACATTATAACACCAGGGGTATGCAGGTGAATGAAACAGAAGACATTGTAACACCAGGGGTATGCAGGTGAATGAAACAGAAGACATTGCGACACCAGGGGTTTGCAGGTACATGTGCCAGGAGATATTGTGACACCAGGGGTATGCAGGTACATGTGCCAGGAGATATTGTGACACCAGGGGTATGCAGGTACATGTGCCAGGGAGATATTGTGACACTAGGGGTATGCAGGTACATGTGCCAGGAGATATTGTGACACCAGGGTATGCAGGTACATGTGCCAGGAGATATTGTGACACCAGGGGTATGCAGGTACATGTGCCAGGAGATATTGTGACACCAGGGGTATGCAGGTACATGTGCCAGGAGATATTGTGACACCAGGGGTATGCAGGTACTTGTGTCAGGAGACATTGTGACACCAGGGGTATGTAGGTAAATGAAACAGAAGACATTGTAACACCAGGGGTATGCAGGTGAATGAAACAGAAGACATTGTGACACCAGGGGTATGAGACAGAAGACATTGCGACACCAGGGTTATGAAGGTGAATGAGACAGAAGACATTGTGACACTAGGGGTATGCAGGTACTTGTGTCAGGAGACATTGTGACACCAGGGGTATGCAGGTACATGTGCCAGGAGATATTGTGACACCAGGGGTATGCAGGTACATGTGCCAGGAGATATTGTGACCACCAGGGGTATGCAGGTACATGTGCCAGGAGATATTGTGACACCAGGGGTATGCAGGTACATGTGCCAGGAGATATTGCGACACCAGGGGTATGCAGGTACATGTGCCAGGAGATATTGTGACACCAGGGGTATGCAGGTACATGTGCCAGGAGATATTGTGACACCAGGGGTATGCAGGTACATGTGCCAGGAGATATTGTGACACCAGGGGTATGCAGATACATGTGCTAGGAGATATTGCGACACCAGGGGTATGCAGGTACATGTGTCAGGAGATATTGTGACACCAGGGGTATGCAGGTACATGTGCCAGAAGACATTGCGACACCAGGGGTATGCAGGTACCTGTGCCAGGAGACATTGTGACACCAGGGGTATGCAGTTACATGTGCCAGGAGACATTGTGACACCAGGGTATGCAGGTACATGTGCCAGGAGACATTGTGACACCAGGGGTATGCAGGTACATGTGCCAGGAGATATTGTGACACCAGGGGTATGCAGGTACATGTGTCAGGAGACATTGTGACACCAGGGGTATGCAGGTACATGTGTCAGGAGATATTGTGACACCAGGGGTATGCAGGTACTAGGGCCAGGAGATATTGTGACACCAGGGGTATGCAGGTACATGTGCCAGGAGATATTGTGACACCAGGGGTATGCAGGTACATGTGTCAGGAGACATTGTGACACCAGGGGTATGCAGGTACTGGGGCCAGGAGATATTGTGACACCAGGGGTATGCAGGTACATGTGCCAGGAGATATTGTGACCCAGGGTATGCAGGTACTTGTGTCAGGAGACATTGTGACACCGGGGGTAGGGGTAAATAAAAACAGAAGACATTGTAACACCGGGGGTATGCAGGTGAATGAAACAAAAGACATTGTAACCCCGGGGGTATGAGGTGAATGAAACAGAAGACATTGTAACACCGGGGGTAAGCAGGTGAATGAAACAGAAGACATTGCGACACCAGGGTTTGCAGGTACATGTGCCAGGAGTATTGTGACACCAGGGTATGCAGGTAATGTGACGGGAAATTTTGTGACACCAGGGGAGCAGGTAATGTGCCAGAAGACTTTGCGACCCCGGGTATGAGGTACTGTCCAGGAGATATTGTGACATGGGGGTATGAGGTATTTGTTGTCAGGAGACATTGTGACACCAGGGGTGTATGCAGGTACTTGTGTCAGGAGACATTGTGACACCAGGGGGTATGTAGGTAAATGAACAGAAGACATTGTAACACCAGGGGTATGCAGGTGAATGAAACAGAAGACATTGTGACACCAGGGGTATGGGGTAAATGAAACAAAGACTTTGGGACCCCAGGGGTATGAGGTGAATGAAACAGGAGACTTTGCAGACACCAAGAGTATGCAGGTACTTTTCCCACGAGAATTGCGACACCAGGGTATGCAGGTGAATGAAACCCCAGGGGTATGCAGGTGAATGAAAACAGAAGACATTGTAACACCGGGGGTATAAAGGGTTCAGTGCCAGTAGATATTGTGACACCAGGGGGTATGCAGGTGAATGAAACAAAAGACATTGTAACACCAGGGGTATGAAGGTACATGTGCCAGGAGATATTGCGAAACCAGGGGTATGCAGGTAAATGAAAGAGAAGACATCGTAACCCCGGGTATGAGACAGAATGACATTGCGACACCGGGGGTATGAGACAGAAGACATTGTAACACCGGGGGTATGCAGGTGAATGAAACAGAAGACATTGTAACACCGGGGGTATGCAGGTGAATGAAACAGAAGACATTATAACACCAGGGTATGCAGGTGAATGAAACAGAAGACTTTTAAACCCCGGGGGTATGCAGGTGAATGAAACAGAAGACATTGCGACACCGGGGGTTAGGTACATTCCAGGAGATATTGTGACACCAGGGGTACAGGTACATGTGCCAGGAGATTTTGGGACACCAGGGGTATGCAGGTACATGTGCCAGGAGATATTGTGACACTAGGGGTATGCAGGTACATGTGCCGGAGAATTGTGACACCGGGGTATGCAGGTACATGTGCCAGGAGATATTGTGAACCAGGGGTATGCAGGTACATGTGCCGGGAATATTGTGACACCAGGGGTAGCAGATACATGTGCTAGGAGATATTGCGACACCAGGGGTATGCAGGTACATGTGTCAGGAGATATTGTGACACCAGGGGTATGCAGGTACATGTCCAGAAGACATTGCGACACCAGGGGTATGCAGGTACCTGTGCCAGGAGACATTGTGACACCAGGGGTATGCAGTTCATGTGCCAGGAGACATTGTGACACCAGGGGTATGCAGGTACATGTGCCAGGAGACATTGTGACACCAGGGGTATGCAGTACATGTGCCAGGAGATATTGTGCCCACCAGGGGTATGCAGTACATGTGTCAGGGACATTGTGACACCAGGGGTATGCAGGTACATGTGTCAGGAGATATTGTGACACCAGGGGTATGCAGGTACTGGGCCAGGAGATATTGTGACACCAGGGGTATGCAGGTACATGTGCCAGGAGATATTGTGACACCAGGGGTATGCAGTTACATGTGTCAGGAGACATTGTGACACCAGGGGTATGCAGGTACATGTGCCAGGAGATATTGTGACACCAGGGGTAGCAGGTACATGTGCCAGGAGATATTGTGACACCAGGGGTATGCAGGTACTTGTGCCCCAGGAGACATTGTGACACCAGGGTATGTAGGTAAATGAAACAGAGACATTGTAACACCGGGTATGCGGTGAATGAAACAGAGACATTGTAACACCAGGGGTATGCAGGTGAATGAAACAGAAGACATTGTAACACCAGGGTAAGCAGGTGAATGAAACAGAAGACATTGCGACACCAGGGTTTCAGGTCCCATGTGCCAGGAGATATTGTGACACCAGGGGTATGCAGGTACATGTGACAGGAGATATGTGACACCAGGGTATGCAGGTACATTGCCAGAAGACATTGCGACACCAGGGGTATGCAGGTACATGTGCCAGGAGATATTGTGACACTAGGGTTGCGGTACTTGTGTCAGGAGACATTGTGACACCAGGGTATGCAGGTACTTGTGTCAGGAGACATTGTGACACCAGGGGTATGTAGGTAAATGAAACAGAAGACATTGTACACCAGGGGTATGCAGGTGAATGAAACAGAAGACATGTGACACCAGGGGTATGAGACAGAAGACATTGCGACACCAGGTTTGAAGGTGATGAGACAGAAAGACATTGTGACACTAGGGGTATGCAGGTACTTGTTCGGGAGACATTGTGACACCAGGGGTATGCAGGTACATGTGCCAGGAGATATTGTGACACCAGGGGTATGCAGGTACCATGTGCCAGAGATATTGTACACCGGGGTAGCAGGTACATGTGCCGGAGATTTTGTGACACCAGGGGTAGCAGGTACTCCCAGGAGATATTGCGACACCAGGGTATGCAGTACATGTGCCAGGAGATATTGTGACACCAGGGTATGCGGTACATGTTGCCGGGAGATTTTGCACCAGGGGTATGCGGTACATGTGCCAGGAGATATTGTGACACCAGGGTATGCAGATAATGTGTAGGAGATATTGCGACACCAGGGTTTTGCAGGTCCCTGTGTCAGGATATTTGAAAACCAGGGTATGCGTACATGTGCCAGAAGACATTGCGACACCAGGGTATGCAGGTCCCTGTGCCAGGAGACATTGTGACACCGGGGTATGCAGTTACATGTGCCAGGAGACATTGTGACACCAGGGGTATGCAGGTACATGTGCCAGGAGACATTGTGACACCAGGGGTATGCAGGTACATGTGCCAGGAGATATTGTGACACCAGGGGTATGCAGGTACATGTGTCAGGAGACATTGTGACACCAGGGGTATGCAGGTACATGTGTCAGGAGATATTGTGACACCAGGGGTATGCAGGTACATGGGCCAGGAGATATTGTGACACCAGGGGTATGCAGGTACATGTGCCAGGAGATATTGTGACACCAGGGGTATGCAGGTACATGTGTCAGGAGACATTGTGACACCAGGGGTATGCAGGTACATGTGCCAGGAGATATTGTGACACCAGGGGTATGCAGGTACATGTGCCAGGAGATATTGTGACACCAGGGGTATGCAGGTACTTGTGTCAGGAGACATTGTGACACCAGGGGTATGTAGGTAAATGAAACAGAAGACATTGTAACACCAGGGGTATGCAGGTGAATGAAACAGAAGACATTGTAACACCAGGGGTATGCAGGTGAATGAAACAGAAGACATTGTAACACCAGGGGTAAGCAGGTGAATGAAACAGAAGACATTGCGACACCAGGGGTTTGCAGGTACATGTGCCAGGAGATATTGTGACACCAGGGGTATGCAGGTACATGTGACAGGAGATATTGTGACACCAGGGGTATGCAGGTACATGTGCCAGAAGACATTGCGACACCAGGGGTATGCAGGTACATGTGCCAGGAGATATTGTGACACTAGGGGTATGCAGGTACTTGTGTCAGGAGACATTGTGACACCAGGGGTATGCAGGTACTTGTGTCAGGAGACATTGTGACACCAGGGGTATGTAGGTAAATGAAACAGAAGACATTGTAACACCAGGGGTATGCAGGTGAATGAAACAGAAGACATTGTGACACCAGGGGTATGAGACAGAAGACATTGCGACACCAGGGTTATGAAGGTGAATGAGACAGAAGACATTGCTACACCAAGGGTATTAAATGTAAATGAAACAGAAGTAATTGCGACACCAGGAGTATGAAGGTATATGAGGGAAGAGACATTGCAGACACCAAATACATGAGGCAGGAGACATTGTGACATCAAGGGTATGCAGGTGAATGAAACGACATTGTGACACCAGGGGTATGAAACAGAAGACATTGTGACATCAAGGGTATGCAGGTGAATGAAACGACATTGTGACACCAGGGGTATGCAGGTGAATGAAACAGAAAACATTGTGACACCAAGGGTATGCATGTAAATGAAACAGAAGACATTGTGACACCAGGGGTATGCAGGTGAATGAAACAAAAGACATTGCGACACCAGGGGTATGCAGGTGAATGAAACAGGAGACATTGCAGACACCAAGGGTATGCAGGTACATTTTCCACGAGATATTGCGACACCACGGGTATGCAGGTGAATGAAACACCAGGGGTATGCAGGTGAATGAAACAGAAGACATTGTAACACCAGGGGTATGAAGGTTCATGTGCCAGTAGATATTGTGACACCAGGGGTATGCAGGTGAATGAAACAGAAGACATTGTAACACCAGGGGTATGAAGGTACATGTGCCAGGAGATATTGCGAAACCAGGGGTATGCAGGTGAATGAAAGAGAAGACATTGTAACACCAGGGGTATGAGACAGAATGACATTGCGACACCAGGGGTATGAGACAGAAGACATTGTAACACCAGGGGTATGCAGGTGAATGAAACAGAAGACATTGTAACACCAGGGGTATGCAGGTGAATGAAACAGAAGACATTATAACACCAGGGGTATGCAGGTGAATGAAACAGAAGACATTGTAACACCAGGGGTATGCAGGTGAATGAAACAGAAGACATTGCGACACCAGGGGTTTGCAGGTACATGTGCCAGGAGATATTGTGACACCAGGGGTATGCAGGTACATGTGCCAGGAGATATTGTGACACCAGGGGTATGCAGGTACATGTGCCAGGAGATATTGTGACACTAGGGGTATGCAGGTACATGTGCCAGGAGATATTGTGACACCAGGGGTATGCAGGTACATGTGCCAGGAGATATTGTGACACCAGGGGTATGCAGGTACATGTGCCAGGAGATATTGTGACACCAGGGGTATGCAGGTACATGTGCCAGGAGATATTGTGACACCAGGGGTATGCAGGTACTTGTGTCAGGAGACATTGTGACACCAGGGGTATGTAGGTAAATGAAACAGAAGACATTGTAACACCAGGGGTATGCAGGTGAATGAAACAGAAGACATTGTGACACCAGGGGTATGAGACAGAAGACATTGCGACACCAGGGTTATGAAGGTGAATGAGACAGAAGACATTGTGACACTAGGGGTATGCAGGTACTTGTGTCAGGAGACATTGTGACACCAGGGGTATGCAGGTACATGTGCCAGGAGATATTGTGACACCAGGGGTATGCAGGTACATGTGCCAGGAGATATTGTGACACCAGGGGTATGCAGGTACATGTGCCAGGAGATATTGTGACACCAGGGGTATGCAGGTACATGTGCCAGGAGATATTGCGACACCAGGGGTATGCAGGTACATGTGCCAGGAGATATTGTGACACCAGGGGTATGCAGGTACATGTGCCAGGAGATATTGTGACACCAGGGGTATGCAGGTACATGTGCCAGGAGATATTGTGACACCAGGGGTATGCAGATACATGTGCTAGGAGATATTGCGACACCAGGGGTATGCAGGTACATGTGTCAGGAGATATTGTGACACCAGGGGTATGCAGGTACATGTGCCAGAAGACATTGCGACACCAGGGGTATGCAGGTACCTGTGCCAGGAGACATTGTGACACCAGGGGTATGCAGTTACATGTGCCAGGAGACATTGTGACACCAGGGGTATGCAGGTACATGTGCCAGGAGACATTGTGACACCAGGGGTATGCAGGTACATGTGCCAGGAGATATTGTGACACCAGGGGTATGCAGGTACATGTGTCAGGAGACATTGTGACACCAGGGGTATGCAGGTACATGTGTCAGGAGATATTGTGACACCAGGGGTATGCAGCTACATGGGCCAGGAGATATTGTGACACCAGGGGTATGCAGGTACATGTGCCAGGAGATATTGTGACACCAGGGGTATGCAGGTACATGTGTCAGGAGACATTGTGACACCAGGGGTATGCAGGTACATGTGCCAGGAGATATTGTGACACCAGGGGTATGCAGGTACATGTGCCAGGAGATATTGTGACACCAGGGGTATGCAGGTACATGTGCCAGGAGATATTGTGACACCAGGGGTATGCAGGTACATGTGTCAGGAGACATTGTGACACCAGGGGTATGCAGGTACATGTGCCAGGAGACATTGTGACACCAGGGGTATGCAGGTACATGTGCCAGGAGATATTGTGACACCAGGGGTATGCAGGTACTTGTGTCAGGAGACATTGTGACACCAGGGGTATGTAGGTAAATGAAACAGAAGACATTGTAACACCAGGGGTATGCAGGTGAATGAAACAGAAGACATTGTGACACCAGGGGTATGAGACAGAAGACATTGCGACACCAGGGTTATGAAGGTGAATGAGACAGAAGACATTGTGACACTAGGGGTATGCAGGTACTTGTGTCAGGAGACATTGTGACACCAGGGGTATGTAGGTAAATGAAACAGAAGACATTGTAACACCAGGGGTATGCAGGTGAATGAAACAGAAGACATTGTGACACCAGGGTTATGAGACAGAAGACATTGCGACACCAGGGTTATGAAGGTGAATGAGACAGAAGACATTGCTACACCAAGGGTATTAAATGTAAATGAAACAGAAGTAATTGCGACACCAGGAGTATGAAGGTATATGAGGGAAGAGACATTGCAGACACCAAATACATGAGGCAGGAGACATTGCAGACAGTAGGGGTATTAATGTGCATGAGACAGGAGATATGGCAGACACCAGGGGTATGTAGGTGCATGAGACAGGAGACATTGCAGACACCAAGAGGATGAAACTGAAGACATTGCAGACACCAGGTTCATGAGACAGGAGACATTGCAGACACCAGGGGTATTAATGTGCACGAGACAGGAGAATATAAAAAGTGGTCGAAGAGCAAACAGGAATGTGATTACATAGAATATAGAATAGCGAGAAGACATTGAATAGAATAGTAAAAAAAAGGAGGGGGGGGGAGACTTGGGGGAGCATGGAGAACTAATTAAAGCAGCAATAGAAGTAGGAACAGAATGGCTACATAGAGTATTCAACCATGTTTGGGTAGAATAACAGACACCACGAGACTGGGGAAACCATAATTATCCCAATTTGGAAAAACAAAGGCAGGAAAAGAGACTGCACATAATACAGAGGCATTTCCTTTTTTGAGTCATACTGGGAAAATACTTTGCAACATTCTTGAGAAAAGAATACGAACTACTATAGAACACCAGCTAAGCGAAACAGAACTTGGATTTAGGAAAAGCAAAGGATGTACAGATGCCATTTTTTCTCCTAGACAACTTATAGAAAAATCAATCGAATTCAATGAAACACTCTACTTGGCTTTTGTCGACCAAGAAAAGGCATTCGATAGAGTAGATAGAAACAAGCTGTGGGAAATCCTTAAAAAATATGGAGTGAATACACATCTAACAAACTAATGCATAGTGAGAGCAACTGGAGGACACTCAAAACCCTTCACCATAAGATCCGGAGTACGACAAGATTGTGTCCTGCCCTTTCTCTTGTTCATAACATATATAGACAACATATGAAACCAGCCAAACAGAGACCGCAAGAATACCGCATGACGAGAACACAGAAGAAGAACCATCTGCAAATTACACCATTGCTTGCTTGTGTTCGTTGGCTTGAGCTCCACCGCGAAGTCCTGTATGTCGGATGAAGGCATCCTATTGTCCAACATCAGTGTGATGTCATACAGGACCTGAGGTTTGCGTGAGTTTCCGTTGTCCAATGTCTGGTTTATTGGTGTGCAGCCTGGTGGTTCCTCGCCGTACAGGCAAACACTCTCCGACTTCGGAGGAATGGGCGATCCTACTGATTTTAGCCAGGACCCTGAAGGGGCCTGTTGCCCAGGACGCTCGACGAGGACGCGTCAATAGGTCTTGGCCAGTATATAACCAGGCCCTGGTGCCTTGGAAACACCTCTGCGTCCCAAATTACATCATTAGAGAACTTATGTTTGCGGACGACCAAGCACTAATAAAATCGGAACTGGATTACGAAATGTGTAGGGATCATAACATGAAAATTAGCACGAGCAAAACAGAGGTAATGACTATAACTAACGAAGAAGAAAAAAAAAAAACAACAATTCACCTACACGAACATCCCTTGAAGCGAGTAAAGAGTTTCAAGTACCTAGGAAGTGTAATATCAATCAATGGCAGATCAGAAGACGAGATTGGAATTATTAATAGATGCAATAATGCAAACCAATAAATGGCACCAATACTAAAGAACAAACATGTATCAATAACAACTAAGAAAACATTTTACAACACAGTCTTCCTACCAACTCTGTGCTACCAATGCCAAACCTGGACAATGACAGAAAAGGAGAAAGAAAAAATCACAACATCAGAAATGAGATTCCTGAGAAGAATATTCAACGTATCAAATGAGAAGTTTCACTCTCGTTTGAGCTCGTCAGTAGTGCAAATCCTTGACCGGACATGCAAATTGACGTGGACAAGTCCTTAGGTTCGTACCGGAATACGATCAGCGTTGACAGTTGTGGGTTGTGCTCAATCATTAAATCTCAAATCTCCAAAATAACCAAATAAATCAAGTATCAAGAAGAGATAAGATCAGAAATGAAGAAATCAGGAATAAAGTGGGGGTTATAGCAGCACTAGATTTTATTAGAAAGCAACAAGTCAAATGATTTGGCCATGCAAGTAGGTTACCAACCAACAGCATACCACAACAAGCAATGATGTACAGAACAGATGGAAACAGAGGAAGAAGCCGACCACGTAAACGTTGGACGGAGGGAATAGCAGAGTCCATGGGAATATCGATACATGAAGCCCATAAGTTGGCACTCTCCCGCTGTTTATACTTCACCTCGACACCGCAAGGTACAAGAGGAACATGATGATATGAGATGAGACAGGAGATATGGCAGACACCTGGGGTATGTAGGTGCATGAGACAGGAAACATTGCGGACACCAGGTGCATGAGACAGGCAACATGACAGACACCAGGTGCATTAGGCAGGCGATATTGCAGACACCAGGTGCATTAGACAGGAGACATTGCGACACCAGGTCTATGAATGTGCATGAGACAGGTGACATTGCAGACACCAGGGGTATGAAGGTGCATGAGACGGGAGACATTGCAGACACCAGGGGTATGTAGGTGCATGAGACAGGAAACATTGCAGACACCAGGTGCATGAAACAGGCGATATGACAGACACCATGTGCATGAGACAGGCGACATGACAGACACCAAATGCATTAGACAGGCGACATGACAGACACCAGGTGCATGAGACAGGCGACATGACAGACACCAGGTGCATGAGACAGGCGACATGACATACATCAGGTGCATTAGGGAGGCGATATTGCAGACACCATGTGCATTAGACAGGAGGCATTGCGACACCAGGTGCATGAAACAGGCGACATGACAGACACCATGTGCATGAGACAGGCGACATGACAGACATCAGGTCCACGAGACAGGCGACATGACAGACATCAGGTGCATGAGACAATCGACATGACAGACACTATGTGCATGAGACAATCGACATGACAGACACCATGTGCATGAGACAGGCAACATATTAGACACCAGGTGCATTAGACAGGCAACATAATAGACACCAGGTGCATTAGACAGGCGAGATAATAAACACCAGGTGCATTAGACAGGCGAGATAATAGACACCAGGTGCATTAGACAGGCGACATAATAGACACCAGGTGCTTTAGACAGGCAACGTAATAGACACCAGGTGCATTAGACAGGCGACATAATAGACACCAGGTGCATTAGACAGGCAACATAATAGACACCAGGTGCATTAGACAGGCGATATAATAGACACCAGGTGCATTAGACATGCGACATAATAGACACCAGGTGCATTAGACATGCGACATAATAGACACCAGGTGCATTAGACAGGCAACATAATAGACACCAGGTGCATTAGAAAGGCAACATAATAGACACCAGGTGCATTAGACAGGCGACATAATAGACACCAGGTGCATTAGACAGGCGACATTATAGACATCAGGTGCATTAGACAGGCGACATGACAGACATCAGGTGCATGAGACAGGCGACATGAGAGACATCAGGTGCATGAGATAGGTGACATGAGAGACATCAGGTGCATGAGACAATCGACATGACAGACACCAGGTGCATTAGACATGCAACATAATAGACACCAGGTGCATTAGACAGAAAACATAATAGACACCAGGTGCATTAGACAGGCAACATAATAGACACCAGGTGCATTAGACAGGCGAAATGACAGACACCAGGTTCATGAGACAGGAAACATGACAGACACCAGGTGCATTAGACAGGCGACATAATAGACACCAGGTGCATGAGACAGGCAACATGACAGACACCAGGTTCATGAGACAGGCAACATGACAGACACCAGGTGCACTAGACAGGCGACATAATAGACACCAGGTGCATTAGACAGGTGACAAAACAGACACCAGGTGCATTAGACAAATAACATGACAGACACCAGATGCATTAGACAGGCGACATAATAGACACTAGGCGCATTAGACAAGCAACATAATAGACACCAGGTGCATTAGACAGGCAACATAATAGACACCAGGTGCATTAGACAGGCGATATAATAGACACCAGGTGCATTAGACATGCGACATAATAGACACCAGGTGCATTAGACATGCGACATAATAGACACCAGGTGCATTAGACAGGCAACATAATAGACACCAGGTGCATTAGAAAGGCAACATAATAGACACCAGGTGCATTAGACAGGCGACATAATAGACACCAGGTGCATTAGACAGGCGACATTATAGACATCAGGTGCATTAGACAGGCGACATGACAGACATCAGGTGCATGAGACAGGCGACATGAGAGACATCAGGTGCATGAGATAGGTGACATGAGAGACATCAGGTGCATGAGACAATCGACATGACAGACACCAGGTGCATTAGACATGCAACATAATAGACACCAGGTGCATTAGACAGAAAACATAATAGACACCAGGTGCATTAGACAGGCAACATAATAGACACCAGGTGCATTAGACAGGCGAAATGACAGACACCAGGTTCATGAGACAGGAAACATGACAGACACCAGGTGCATTAGACAGGCGACATAATAGACACCAGGTGCATGAGACAGGCAACATGACAGACACCAGGTTCATGAGACAGGCAACATGACAGACACCAGGTGCATTAGACAGGCGACATAATAGACACCAGGTGCATTAGACAGGTGACAAAACAGACACCAGGTGCATTAGACAAATAACATGACAGACACCAGATGCACTAGACAGGCGACATAATAGACACTAGGCGCATTAGACAAGCAACATAATAGACACCAGGTGCATTAGACAGGCAACATGACAGACACCAGGTGCATTAGACAGGCCACATGACAGAAACCAGGTGCATTAGACAGGCTGGATAATAGATACCATGTGCATTAGACAGGCAACAACTGACACCAGGTGCATTAGGCAGGCAACATGACAGACACCAGGATCATTAGACAGGCAACATAATAGACACCAGGTGCATTAGACAGGCAACAACAGACACCATGTGCATTAGACAGGCAACATGACAGACACCAGGTGCATTGAACAGGCGACATAATAGACACCAGGTGTATTAGACAGGCAACATAATAGAAATCAGGTGCATTAGACAGGCGACATAATAGACACCAGGTGCATTAGACAGGCGACATAACTGACACCAGGTGCATTAGACAGTCAACATAACAGACACCAGGTGCATTAGACAGGCAACATAATAGACCACCAGGTGCATTAGACAGGCGACATAATAGACACCAGGTGCATTAGACAGGCATCATGACAGACACCAGCTGCATTAGAGAGGCGACATAATAGACACCAGGTGCATTAGACAGGCAACATAATAGACACCAGGTGCGTTAGACAGGCAACATGACAGACACCAGGTGCATTAGACAGGTGACATAATAGACACCAGGTGCATTAAACAGGCAACATAATAGACACCAGGTGCATTAGACATGCGAGATAATAGACACCAGGTGCATTAGACATGCGACATAATAGACACCAGGTGCATTAGACAGGCGACATAATAGACACCAGGTGCATTAGACAGGCAACATAACAGACATCAGGTGCATTAGACAGGCGACATAATAGACACCAGGTGCATTAGACAGGCGACATAATAGACACCAGGTGCATTAGACAGGCGAGATAATAGACACCAGATGCATTAGACAGGCGACATAATAGACACCAGGTGCATTAGACAGGCAACATAACAGACATCAGGTGCATTAGACAGGCGACATAATAGAAACCAGGTGCATTAGACAGGCGACATAATAGGCACCAGGTGCATTAGACAGGCGACATAATAGACACCAGGTGCATTAGACAGGCAACATAACAGACATCAGGTGCATTAGACAGGCGACATAATAGACACCAGGTGCATTAGACAGGCGACATAATAGACACCAGGTGCAATAGACAGGCGACATAATAGACACCAGGTGCATTAGACAGGCGACATAATAGACACCAGGTGCATTAGACAGGCGAGATAATAGACACCAGGTGCATTAGACAGGCGACATAATAGACACCAGGTGCATTAGACAGGCGACATTATAGACATCAGGTGCATTAGACAGGCGACATGACAGACATCAGGTGCATGAGACAGGCGACATGAGAGACATCAGGTGCATGAGACAGGTGACATGAGAGACATCAGGTGCATGAGACAATCGACATGACAGACACCAGGTGCATTAGACATGCAACATAATAGACACCAGGTGCATTAGACAGAAAACATAATAGACACCAGGTGCATTAGACAGGCAACATAATAGACACCAGGTGCATTAGACAGGCGAAATGACAGACACCAGGTTCATGAGACAGGAAACATGACAGACACCAGGTGCATTAGACAGGCGACATAATAGACACCAGGTGCATGAGACAGGCAACATGACAGACACCAGGTTCATGAGACAGGCAACATGACAGACACCAGGTGCACTAGACAGGCGACATAATAGACACCAGGTGCATTAGACAGGTGACAAAACAGACACCAGGTGCATTAGACAAATAACATGACAGACACCAGATGCATTAGACAGGCGACATAATAGACACTAGGCGCATTAGACAAGCAACATAATAGACACCAGGTGCATTAGACAGGCAACATGACAGACACCAGGTGCATTAGACAGGCCACATGACAGACACCAGGTGCATTAGACAGGCTAGATAATAGATACCATGTGCATTAGACAGGCAACAACAGACACCAGGTGCATTAGGCAGGCAACATGACAGACACCAGGATCATTAGACAGGCAACATAATAGACACCAGGTGCATTAGACATGCGACATAATAGACACCAGGTGCATTAGACATGCGACATAATAGACACCAGGTGCATTAGACAGGCGACATGACAGACATCAGGTGCATGAGACAGGCGACATGAGAGACATCAGGTGCATGAGACAGGTGACATGAGAGACATCAGGTGCATGAGACAATCGACATGACAGACACCAGGTGCATTAGACATGCAACATAATAGACACCAGGTGCATTAGACAGAAAACATAATAGACACCAGGTGCATTAGACAGGCAACATAATAGACACCAGGTGCATTAGACAGGCGAAATGACAGACACCAGGTTCATGAGACAGGAAACATGACAGACACCAGGTGCATTAGACAGGCGACATAATAGACACCAGGTGCATGAGACAGGCAACATGACAGACACCAGGTTCATGAGACAGGCAACATGACAGACACCAGGTGCACTAGACAGGCGACATAATAGACACCAGGTGCATTAGACAGGTGACAAAACAGACACCAGGTGCATTAGACAAATAACATGACAGACACCAGTTGCATTAGACAGGCGACATAATAGACACTAGGCGCATTAGACAAGCAACATAATAGACACCAGGTGCATTAGACAGGCAACATGACAGACACCAGGTGCATTAGACAGGCCACATGACAGACACCAGTTGCATTAGACAGGCTAGATAATAGATACCATGTGCATTAGACAGGCAACAACAGACACCAGGTGCATTAGGCAGGCAACATGACAGACACCAGGATCATTAGACAGGCAACATAATAGACACCAGGTGCATTAGACAGGCAACAACAGACACCATGTGCATTAGACAGGCAACATGACAGACACCAGGTGCATTGAACAGGCGACATAATAGACACCAGGTGTATTAGACAGGCAACATAATAGAAATCAGGTGCATTAGACAGGCGACATAATAGACACCAGGTGCATTAGACAGGCGACATAACTGACACCAGGTGCATTAGACAGTCAACATAACAGACACCAGGTGCATTAGACAGGCAACATAATAGACACCAGGTGCATTAGACAGGCGACATAATAGACACCAGGTGCATTAGACAGGCAACATGACAGACACCAGCTGCATTAGAGAGGCGACATAATAGACACCAGGTGCATTAGACAGGCAACATAATAGACACCAGGTGCGTTAGACAGGCAACATGACAGACACCAGGTGCATTAGACAGGTGACATAATAGACACCATGTGCATTAAACAGGCAACATAATAGACACCAGGTGCATTAGACATGCGAGATAATAGACACCAGGTGCATTAGAAAGGCGAGATAATAGACACCAGGTGCATTAGACATGCGACATAATAGACACCAGGTGCATTAGACAGGCGACATAATAGACACCAGGTGCATTAGACAGGCAACATAACAGACATCAGGTGCATTAGACAGGCGACATAATAGACACCAGGTGCATTAGACAGGCGACATAATAGACACCAGGTGCATTAGACAGGCGACATAATAGACACCAGGTGCATTAGACAGGCGATATAATAGACACCAGGTGCATTAGACATGCGACATAATAGACACCAGGTGCATTAGACAGGCGACATAATAGACACCAGGTGCATTAGACAGGCAACATAATAGACACCAGGTGCATTAGAAAGGCAACATAATAGACACCAGGTGCATTAGACAGGCGACATAATAGACACCAGGTGCATTAGACTGGCGACATAATAGACACCAGGTGCATTAGACAGGCAACATAACAAACATCAGGTGCATTAGACAGGCGACATAATAGACACCAGGTGCATTAGACAGGCGACATAATAGGCACCAGGTGCATTAGACAGGCCACATAATAGACACCAGGTGCATTAGACAGGCAACATAACAGACATCAGGTGCATTAGACAGGCGACATAATAGACACCAGGTGCATTAGACAGGCGACATAATAGGCACCAGGAGCATTAGACAGGCGACATAATAGACACCAGGTGCATTAGACAGGCAACATAACAGACATCAGGTGCATTAGACAGGCGACATAATAGACACCAGGTGCATTAGACAGGCGACATAATAGACACCAGGTGCAATAGACAGGCGACATAATAGACACCAGGTGCATTAGACAGGCGACATAATAGACACCAGGTGCATTAGACAGGTGAGATAATAGACACCAGGTGCATTAGACAGGCGACATAATAGACACAAGGTGCATTAGACAGGCGACATAATAGACACAAGGTGCATTAGACAGGCGACATAATAGACACCAGGTGCATTAGACAGGCGACATAATAGACACCAGGTGAATTTGACAGGCGACATAATAGACACCAGGTGCATTAGACAGGCAACATAACAAACATCAGGTGCATTAGACAGGCAACATAACAGACACCAGGTGCATGAGACAGGTGACATGAAAGACATCAGGTGCATTAGACAGGCGACATAATAAACACCAGGTCTATTAATGTGCATGAGACAGGAGAGATTGCAAACACCAGGTCTTTGAATGTGCATGAGACAGGAGACATTGCAGACACCAGGGATATGAAGGTGCTTAAGGCAGGAGACATTTTAGGCATCAGGGGTGTTAAGGATCACGAGACAGGAGACATTGCAGACGTCAGGCGCGTTAAGGTACATGCGACAGCAGATATTACAGACATCATGGTTATCAAGGTGCATGAGACAGGAGACATTGCAGACATCAGTGGTGTTAAGGATCACGAGACAGGAGACATTGCAGATATCAGGGATGTTAAGGGTCACGAGACAGAAGACATTGCAGACACCAGGGGTAATGAAGTTGTATGAGACAGGAGACATGGAAAACGGTGGAGCAAATTTTTAGCAGGTCGTTATGAGAACGACGTTCTGTGAAGGAGCAGGTACATGATGATTATGATGATGTTGTTAATGATATTATTTGCTGGGCCGTTGCTTCGCTCTCAAGCAGGAGGGGGGCAACTGGAAACTATTGTAACAAGTGGACAGATTAAGACAATAAGAAATATAGAAAGGATTGACTGTACCAGATCGTGTTCTGCTCACGTAGCCATTTCTTCACTGCATGAATCACACGCCCATCATCACCACACCTAGCCTGACGGAGTGCATTTCAGGTGGCCCAAAAAGATGGCATTCAGGGTGTGTCTGAACGGGGATATGGGGGGGGGGGAACGCAGTACAGTCCTGCCCAACCCAATTTTCCAACTGCCTCTCGTCTTTTCTTATTTGTGTGAGGGCATATATTGAAGTGTTGAATCTACAATGCTACTGGATTCATTGGAACCGCTTATTGAGTTGTGTTAATGTGTTGATGTAAGCTTCAGAACTGATTCTCTCACGTCTCGGCTTCACTTTCACATGAATCACACCATTAGTGTCCCACAAGACAGTGGTCGTAACCTTTCCTGCTGAAGGTGTCTTGAATTTCTTTCTTTTAGGTGAATGTGGATGATGTCACTTCATTGACTGCAATGTCATCTCAGGTTCAGAATGACGAGCCCTGGTTTCTCCACCTGTAACTATCTTTGACAAACATATCTCTCCTTCATCATCAATTGCTCCAACATCTGAGAACAAATTGTTTCTTTTCACATCTGTGCTCATTTGTAACACTTCATTGAACCCATCTTGCGCAAAACTGTTAAAATATGAGTTTTATAAATGTTAATCGGATTTCTATTTCTGACTGACCGCTGCAAAGCAACTTGTTGACTTATAATACGCCTATCATCATGAATAACATCCACGCAGTAGGTCATGTCAGGCTGGTAGACCTGGCAGTAAGTTCAGAGCACGGAAGATCATACAAATCCGTCTCTTCACTTTTTAATGCTTTAACCATTTGAGAACTGCCACTGATAGTGCCTCTATCAATTGCACATCTTCCCCATACAACACGCACATTTGTGTGAATGTTTACCACAGTTTCTTTAAACCATAACCACACATTCCATTCCAACTCACTGTTTGTAACACAGCTGTGTTCACACGCGCCATTATAATAATGGCGTCGCTGAGAAAGCATACCTGGGTGAAGGTCGATGTTTCCAGCCAGGCTATAACTTTAGTTACAGCTATGACCGCCGAGGGAGTCACCGTGACGAAGTGGTCAAGCCGTCTTCCTCGCGCTCCGAAGTTTGTGGGTTCCATTCCGGGCTTCGTATTTCTGTTGACGGGTGCATTTCTCTCTTGGAGACTCATGAGGGTCGTCGCTGGACGACTGAGTTTGTACTTTGTGCGACGCTTTCGGCAGGCCGCCCTGCGGAAAGAGACCGAGCCATGTGGGATAAAACCCGGGTCAATGAAGTCGATCCTCTCAACTTTTGACGACTCTTTTAGTACCTCAGTAGTTTAGCCACGTGTTGTCACGGCGCAAGCATTGCAGTCTTTCTTCACAGCTCCCCTTCCTAGCTGAGCCGTCAAAGCCCACGAGCTCTTGCGTGGCAAGAATTGACCAATCAATATAGATGACTACCTCAGCCTCAGTAGAATTATTAAACACCGAAGCCTGAACGTCTGGGTTTTGTTGTCTTCATCCCCAATCCACCATGGTGCATACTGAGACGGACACACATTTGGCTCTTGTATCCATTATTCACCAGGTTCTATGTCCTCAATTTAACAACTCCAATTAACTCTTTCACAGAAACCAAGACTTCACAACCTCGTATTGGCTTCAGTGCTAGAGCTTGGGCAAAACAAGTATATCATGATCGGAACTTTACTAACTATACAGAAGTGCTATGTAACGTTGGCAACCACTTTAATGCATTCACTGGACAGTTCACAGCTCCAGGTGATGGACTTTACATGGCGTCTATTTCATTATGGACACGTAGTGGAGGAGTTGTTGGCATCAAACATAGAAAAAGAGCTTCTACTCAATGTATTGACACGTCCGTGGTTGAAATCATGATTGGTAATTCGAAACCTTGCACCTGTAATGTAGGTATAGTTGACATGCAGTCTGGTGATGTTTTATTTGCATATTCAACGTCTGAGTTTAAAGAAATGGTAACATTTGCTTGTTTTAAATTATAATCTATATATATATATATATATATATATATATATATATATATATATATATATATATATATATATATATATGGCACTCTTCCGAATTCCGGTCCCAAATGAAAAGTTAATTCTGCAGTGAATAAGTATCCCTTACAGGGCCTCATTGGGTCAAAGGCAAGTCACGTGACATACGTGACGTCATCGGGACATGTGTCTGAGTACATGACATATTTTTGTTAAATTTTCATAGTGTCCTCAGTAGCATAGCGGTAAGTATCTCCGCCTGTAAAGCAGGAGACCGTGGTTCGATTCCCCACCGGCGAAATGTGGTTTTTTTTTTTTCATTTTTCATAAATTAATTAAGCGAAAGCGACAAGATAACTATGTACAAAGACAGTTATTCGGCATTTTGACAAAATTAGCTAACTTTTGTTTGCTTTTTTTTTGTAATCAATTTTTTTGTATTGTTAGAAGTTTTTACTCAATGAAGAGATCCTTTGTATCGTTTTGTTTACGTTACTTTTTTTTCTATTAGAATTTGTGAGTGTTGATAGTTGCGATTTTCATTTGTTTGATAACTAAAACTAGAGTAGAATCCAGCTGTCACAAAGTTTATATTTATCGTTTTAACATTATCGGTTAGCATTTACAGTGGAAACTAACCTTGAAAACACTGAAGTTTTTCATTCTTTCAAAATAATAGCTGTTAGTTTTCCATTCTTTTCTGTGTATTAGAATTAAAGTAGAAAGCACCTCTATTTTTTAACTGTAGAATTTCTCATTTGCATTTCAGCAGAAAACATTAGGCAATTTGTCATTCTTATTAGATTTGTCATGACAAGCATTACCAGTGAGCTGACACAAAACACAACTGCTATACGTCAGCTATTAGCATTTTAGCACCACATATTGATATCACCCATCCATGACTGTGGCCCATCCTGACACGGACATCACCCATCCAAACATGGATGCCACCCATCCAAACATGGATGGCACCCATCCAAACATGGATGCCACCCATCCAAACATGGATGTCACCCATCCAAACATGGATGTCACCCATCCAAACATGGATGCCACCATCCAAACATGGATGTCACCCATCCAAACATGGATGCCACCCATCCAAACAAGGATGCCACCCATTCAAACATGGATGCCACCCATCCAAACATGGATGCCACCCATCCAAACATGGATGTCACCCATACGTTTACTTCACTCACGTAATACTCATGCTCGTATGGCATATTCCCGTTTTTAAAAAGCTAAATGTAAGCACGTTTTCTGTATATCACCCGCTAGCCATGCTTGACCTTTGTCATATGAAGACAATATGTGTTTGTGCTTTCTCATCAAATCAAACTTGTTTTTCCCCAAAATAAAGGATCCAATTTTCTTGTGTACGATATTGTGAGGCATTTAGCACAGTAGATTGTTCCTTGTTGAAATATCTATGCCATTTGTAGTTTGTTTTTTTTATTGGGGGGGGGGGGGGGGGGTGTCATCTGTGATCTGTGACATGCCTGTCAGTTGAGAAGTGAGCATTCTAGTTAGGTGAAATCAAGGTTGGGTTTGTTGTTGGTGGTGCCTGGGTGAACTCTTTGCTGCCCTCAGCTTATTGTCATCAGGCTGCTGTGGGTTTGTTGTTGGTGGTGCCTGGGTGAACTGTTTGTTGCCCTCAGCTTTCATTAGCATGTCCATCAGGCTGCTGTGGGTTTGTTGTTGGTGGTGCCTGGGTGAACTGTTTGCTGCCCTCAGCTTTCATTAGCATGTCCATCAGGCTGCTGTGGGTTTGTTGTTGGTGGTGCCTGGGTGAACTGTTTGCTGCCCTTAGCTCCCATTAGCATGTCCATCAGGCTGCTGTGGGTTTGTTGTTGGTGGTGCCTGGGTGAACTGTTTGCTGCCCTTAGCTTCCATTAGCATGTCCATCAGGCTGCTGTGGGTTTGTTGTTGGTGGTGCCTGGGTGAACTGATTGCTGCCCTCAGCTTTCATTAGCATGTCCATCAGGCTGCTGTGGGTTTGTTGTTGGTGGTGCCTGGGTGAACTGTTTGCTGCCCTTAGCTCCCATTAGCATGTCCATCAGGCTGCTGTGGGTTTGTTGTTGGTGGTGCTTGGGTGAACTGTTTGCTGCCCTTAGCTTCCATTAGCATGTCCATCAGGCTGCTGTGGGTTTGTTGTTGGTGGTGCCTGGGTGAACTGATTGCTGCCCTCAGCTTTCATTAGCATGTCCATCAGGCTGCTGTGTGTTTGTTGTTGGTGGTGCCTGGGTGAACTGATTGCTGCCCTCAGCTTTCATTAGCATGTCCATCAGGCTGCTGTGGGTTTGTTGTTGGTGGTGCCTGGGTGAACTGATTGCTGCCCTCAGCTTTCATTAGCATGTCCATCAGGCTGCTGTGTGTTTGTTGTTGGTGGTGCCTGGGTGAACTGATTGCTGCCCTCAGCTTTCATTAGCATGTCCATCAGGCTGCTGTGGGTTTGATTGAAATTCTCTGAAGCATTTTTTTTATTTTTTTTTATTTGCGCTCGCTCGCTTTGAACTCAAGCGTAGTCCATACACACTATGTCAAGTAGTGCTGGAATGAACTTTGCGTGTGGATTAGCTTCCCCTATTAACAGTGTCCCTCGCCATCAAGCGAATCCACTCCGACTTCAGAGGTACTCCCCAAGCAAG
>JACEFZ010017310.1:52500-87506 GCA_014155875.1 Cepaea nemoralis | reverse complement strand
TTAGTTCCCACAGCGGGAATCAGTGTATTGGGCTCCAGATTTTACCAAACCCCTTTGCCTCAGCCAAATCCAACATTGTGAATAATGCCACCAGAGAAAGTCACGTCCCGGAACTGACTGGGACACATTACTATAACAGGACCACCATTTACTAAATATAAATCTAAACATGAGCATGAAAGCTCAAATAAATCAAACTAGAAACTGTAGCCTTAACCATGCACAAACTAAAATATGAAAAACTCGACTATTGGATCAGTTGGGAGGGGAGGGAGGAAACGTGAAGTGAGGGGAAATGGGAGATGATGAAATATGGGGATAAACAAAACCCCAGGAATATTCCTTCCCATTGCTATGTTTGGAGAGTCACATGCTGCAACAAAGGTAAACATCAAAATATTTAACTTTATAAAACAAATGCATCTGAATTAATAATGTACATACAATATACACTCTCCTGCTGTTCATTCAGACACAGTTTGTCACAATGTTCACACTGGCCAGATTAAGCCCTGCGCCAGCCACATACACTGAGGACAGTTGGACATCACATCTCAGCATTAGTTAGATTCACAGATCTCAAACAACACATCTCTGCAATGACAGCCTTCAAGTGACAGAAAAACATCATGATGCATGTGACAGCCAGGACACTACATCCAAAAGCCAACACTTAACACCACCGGACACATACTGTATACACAGCCCCAACAGGACAACATGGTCTGAACATGCCCACATAATTTTACATACAGCATGACATGTCAACAGCACAACATCAGACCATAAAATGGTCAGAATAACCAACACCATACGATTTCTCATGGTGGCGAAAGCCAGCATTCAATATATCAGGGAATACTCATGCAGCCTTATGATGAGAATTCTTCACCCACTACCAAGTAATAAACCACATGACAACTTATCTGTCCACATTTAGAGGCTATTTACACACCCTATTGGCCTCTAGTTACAGCTCAACAACACAATCGAACTTTGTTTACATTTCGTCCATCATCTACTTAAATTATGCGGCGGCCAATGCTAGCAGTAAGAAATCAACAGGCGATCTATTAATAGAATTGAGCTGTCCACTGGTTCATGGCAGGTTTTACTTTCAGGTCTACCTGCCGCTTAACAATTCTACCACTTAATCCCCTAACTTCAGCAACTATTCTAGATTCTTGATAAAGAATTATAGGCAATTATCAAATGTGTGACTAGTTATAACTTAGATCCCCATTACCAAACCTAATCAACAAACCGTCAGAACATACCTCCAGCGTTTCACAAGAATGCTCCTGCAAATTCTGCAAATTCTCTTCACTCTGTTTCGCTTCTTCACCGGTCACGGCACCTGTTTCAACATCTGTGACACGGCCTGGTCACACTTGCCACTCTTATAGATATTGTGTGATGAAGGGTTGAGGAGGGCAATTCCATTCCTCCTTTTAACCTGGAGCCGATCTGGCCCCAGCCAGGGCTGATGCGCCCGCCTTGAGCAAAGGCCGAATCGGAACTGACATGCCCGGGCGAAATGCACGCTCAATTTTAACCATGCAAATTTACCCAGCGTGTCTCAGCCAGGCAACAACAACAGCTGAAGGTTACATCAGCTCAGCATCATTATCATTCAGGGTCGCGCTTAGCGGCTTCACACACACACACACACACACACACACACACACACACATATATATATATATATATATATATATATATATATATATATATATATATATATATATATATATATATATATATATATATATATATATATGCACTCTTCCGAATTCCGGTCCCAAATAGTTCTGCAGTGAATAATTTTACATAACTAATCCTAATCCTAACCCTAACCCTAATCACTTATATATATATATATATATATATATATATATATAGATATATATAATTATATATATATATATATATATATATATATATATATATATATATATATATATATATATATATATAATGACAAGGAGTATGCTTAGAAGAACTGTGAAAAATCAGAAATAAATATAATAATTGGTGATTTCAATGCAAGAGTAGTACATCAAGGCGATGTATGCAGTGTAGGGAACAATGGTTTGGGAGAGCGAAACGAAAGAGGATACAGACCATGGGTAAAAGACAAGAAATGGTTGTAGGAAACACCTGGTTTAAACAGCATACTCGAAGATTATGGACATGGGGGAGTCCAGACATCAGGATTAAAAGCCAGATAGATTACGTCTTGATTTGCAGAAGGTTGCTAGCAGGGAATGAATGCACCTCTTGGTGGTATCTTGCTTATGAACAAGGGGGAGGTGGTCGTGCGCTTGTGGGACCAGATGGAGAAGGCTGAGGAACAGATTGAGAACCCATATGTGGAAAGAATGAGATTGCGGGGGATCGGCAGGGGTTCTGGAAGAATCTCAAAACTGGGAAGAGGGAAGACCAGGAGAACTTTTAATCAGATAGCGGTGAGAACGATTAGTAGTATGACTCTTCGCTGACTGTTGAACGAGGGGACTGAGCACGTATGGGAATGTCCTAAGTGCAGTGATGTCGGTTCTTAACGCAACTCAACTTGCAGAAGGTTTCGAAATGCGTTAACAGTCGCAAACACAGTCCCCAATGCAGACTGTTACTATGATTACAGATTAATTTCAGGCACGGTGAGGGTAAAGTTAAAGAAAGTCAAGTATACAACAGGAAACCCTAAATATGATTTTTGCAAATTGAAAACTGACAAAGAAATACAAGATAATTTTAACATAGAAGTAAAGAACACATTTGATATACTGTCTGATCTAGAGACCCTATTTCAAAATGTGGATGGTAAATGGGAAATGTTGAAGAATTCAATCAGTTGTGCTGCATAAAAAACCATTCCAAAATTAAAGAAAGTGGGTCGTTAGACATGGATGACTAAAGCATCATTTGGAAAAAAATATATAGTGGGAAATACAACTTATACGCAACAATGGAGAGAAGCAGTATGACACGAAGTGACAATACAACTATAACGGTGCTACAACGTTGCAACGTCGGCAGTCGTATTACACCCCGGAGACAATATACATTCTGGGACTACGAATGGAAGCGTCACGCATTGCGAATGGCTGATTAACCCCGCTTTCCTACATTTTCTCTCATAACAACCAAAATAACCCAACAACAACAACATTAACAACTATAACAAGAACAGCTACTACTACTAATACTACTACTACTACTACTACTACTACTACTACTACTACTACTACTACTACTACTGCTGCTGCTGCTGCTGCTGCTGCTGGTGCTGCTACTGCTGCTGCTCCCGCAGATAATTATACTATTACTAATAATGCTATGTTCATACTACTACGTCTACTACTAATACTATTACATTAATTGCTACTACTATCCTTACTGCTTCTATTACCATGCCGTGCTATGATACAGAGAGTCGGCCGCATCAGGCATCACCGTAGAGGGGCGGCATAACCAGCGAAGGAGGGGCGGAATCCCGAAGATCTGCACCATTAATGGACGGCATTTAAAAGACTTGCATCATACTGAGAAGATCTACCGCACGACCCTGCTATTACCACCACCACCACCACCACCACCACCACCACCACAACAACAACTACAACAACAACAACAACAACACAACAACAACAACAACTACTACTACTACTACTACTAATACTACTACTACTACTACTACTACTACTACTACTACTACTACTACTACTACCACCACCACTACTACTACTACTACTACTCCAACTTTCCTTCAAGCTTTTCTGACATGACAAGAGGAGAAATAAACTGGACATTTTATTAACTACTGGCAAGATTGATGGGAAAAGACCATGGTGAAGGCAGAGAGACAAATACCCGGATGGCTTGGCCATATGGCATGGTTGGTTCCAGAACCCAGACCTGTTCTGGTCGTGAGGATATTGAAGTCAAGGTAACACCGCTACATTATCTTTCCAAGCATTCATCGTGTAACAACCGAGCAGTGTCAGAAGACGAAGTAAATGGTTAGTTTAAGACGCCGTCGTTCGTAAGGTTTGTCATGTGCCACAGATGATTCTAGCAATTCTAGACTGTCTGTAAGCTACTGATAGTAACCCCAAAATGAATACATTAACATTAAATACGCGGAATTGTAGAATAATAGCAGAAATATGAAAGCTAGATAATGTGGTAGAAGAAATGATTTTATTAATTGTGCAAATTAATGAACTAGGAATTAACGAGCTGAGGTGGAAGACTTCTAGTAAATTAATTACAGACAAACACACAATACTATATTCAGGAAGAGAGAAAACTATAAATAAGTTAATGGTTATTGGTGTCTTTAAGATAACTAATTTTGGTTAAAATCAATAGCAAACATATACTTATTATACAAAGACATGACATGCATCGACAATAAGCAGTATGGCAAAAGAAATACATAGCGACTATGATAAAATATAAATGGGTATGTCTCAAATCAGATAACAAAACATCATAATCATAATTGGAGATTTCAATGCAAATGTAGAAAAACAGAAACCGGAATATGAAGTTGGTGATTAAGGTTTGGTAATAAATTAAAAACCAAAATTGAAGAAAACAAAAAGCTCACAGAATAGACACAAATAAATAATAGATTAGAATAACCTTGTTTAAACAACCCATAAGACCACTGTAAATATTGAAAAGCACCGATACAATCAAATTGACCACGAGCTGATAAACATAACATTTTAAAATGCATTTGGAAATATGGAAAAGAAAAGAAGAATAGATTCGATTACCAACAAAGATAGTCTAAGAGCGGATACAGAAATTCAAGACTGAGACAGATTGAGTGTGAGAAACAGGTACAATACAATACCGGAAATATGAATTGACAAAGCGGAATATGATCAGATAAATAAAGAAACAATAATAGTTAAATGTACAGAGGCAGAAGAAAACTAGTTAAATGAGCTGTGCAACACGATTTAATTAAATTATACTAATTACACAAAAATATGCCCAGACATATCAGTGATCTGTCAGGAGAAAATAAAACTAACATTAAACAAAGAATGTGTGAAATAAAACATAGGAAAGGTATTAATTGGAGAAGATGCTATATTACAGAAATGAAATGAATGCTTAAGAAAGTTATGTGATGATGGAGAAAGTGCAGAGTTAGAGAAGAAAGTAACTTAAAAGGAACAGGTAATGTAAAGAAAATGTCGCTGATGCTGTCAAATATATAAAGTTAAGTAAAACAAGCAATATAATTCAGAAATATTATAAAGAGCATGTTCTGCTGTAATACTTAAAATTGAATGGGCAAAACAAGGTAGTTTGGAAGCAATAGAGATGTGTATTCTAAGACAAATGCTGCGAATACTTTGGACTGCCAGAGTACCAACAACGATTGTCTGGTAAATGTTAATGAAAGTAGAATGTTCACAACTATAAGAAAGAGACACAGTGTTCTGTAGACATGATATCAAAGTTGGTGTACTGGACAATATCGTGGCGAAAGGAAAGACCAGCGATAGAAGAGCCTGAGGCAGGCATAGAAAACTAACGCTGGATGGCTTAATACGATGGGACGGAGTAAAAACAATATAATTAACTCAGAACACAAAAAAAACCAGATAAACAGAGATACACAAACGCCTACGACATCCGGCTGAGCACATGATTATTATTAACAATAAAAGCAAAACTGATGATTGTGATGATAAGAGATGAATATCACCAACAACAACAATAACATCAACAATAAAAAACATCCTCAAGGACACTAACAGGAAGAACACACAAAAAATACTATAATAGGAAGCAACATAATTACATTTCCAATATGGATTAATCCGTACGCCAAGGATAAGTATAACAGGATGCAACCTTAGAAATATGAAAAGATTATAATCAACTGCATTTCAACAGAATATGAAAGACTACAGTGCATTCACATTTGTTTGCCTCCATATAAAAATCCATATCTCAGTAACCAACTGAGGAAAAACTATGAGATTTAGCATATAACCTTATCATCGTGTCCACCCAACTAAAAAAATTTTTTTGTTCTGGAGATTGTACAGCAGATTTCAATGTTTGTTTATATGCGGTATATAATTTACGGGTCAGAGATTAAGTTCATAATTTTTAATGTATTACACCGTAGCCAGACAATCAGCGTTCAATGTTGAATATTCTACGTGTTTCAAGGGATTGGCCTTATGCCAAGAACCCCGCGCTGTTTAAACTGGGAGTGTTTCAGAGGTGTCGTCAAAATGTGGGTTATTTTATGAAACCTGATTATTACAAATTGATGGAAAAGACCTTAGACTTGTAAAAAACATATATTGGAAACAACAAGCTGCCATAAGAGTTGATAATGAAGTAAGCCAATATAAGCCTATTAAGAGAGGTGTGAGACAGGGATGTGTATTGTCTCCAGATCTGTTTTCCCCGTACAGTGAAAATATTTTCGGAAATATTGAAGATATGGAGGGAATCATCATTGGGGGACGATGCATCAATAACATTAGATATGCAGATGAAACAGTCTTGATTGCAGACAATGAACAGGACCTGCAAAATTTAGTAGATGCCGTCGTTACACGCAGTGAACAACTAGGGTTAGAATTAAATTGTAAAAAGACAGATTATGGTCGTCACTAGGAAGAACGAAATACCACAATGTAATATACAAGTAAATGGGAATATTCTTCAACAAGTGAATAGGTACAATTATCTCGGAACAGTAAACACATCTTGAAGAGATTATAACAAGAATCGCCATGGCAAAAGTAGCCTTTAGTAAGATGAAAAGCTTACTGACCAATAAAAAGATGTCAATTAAAACGAGAAAAAGAGTGTTGAGATGCTACATAGAACCTGTACTTTTATATGGATGTGAAGCTTGGACAATGAGCAGTCAGCCTGAAAAACATCTGATGGCTGTAGAAATGTGGTTTCTGAGGAAAATGCAAAGAATACCATGGACAGCCAGAAAGACCAATGAACAAGTTCTTCAAGAAACAAATGAAGATCGTAAACTGATTAGAGACATTAGGCGTAGACAGTCACAATTTTTTGGGCATGTTATGAGAAGAAATAATTTGGAGAACTTGGTGACAACTGGTAAGAGCGAGGGAAACAGACCAATGGGAAGACCAAGAAGCAAGTACCTGGATGGCTTGGCCTTGTGGCATGGTCGAGACAGAAACACGGAGCTGATCCACGACTCTGGTAATCGAGTGAGATGGCAGAACATGACCGCCCACGCTTAACGGCATGGCACATGATGGATGGATGGATGGATTGTTAATATTTTACCACTTATCGCTAACATTGAAATGTGTGAATATTTTTCAATGGGATTGAATGCGAAATTGTGTATACACTTCAAAGCATCGCTATGAAGTTGTACACATATTTTTGTATAGAAGCTGATCGCAGGAAACTGTTTTATACTATTACAAATTCCGAAAAAAGAACAGTGCATGCATTGGGTTTGAGTAATCGGTAATTTCGTCGATGAGTGCAAGAATCTGGAATTAAACCACCACGCAATAACCAAACGGTAGGTGGAAAGGTTATTGTAGACAGCTTTGACAAAGATGTCATAAGGCGAGCTATTATAAAAATGCTTTAAAAAGTCACTTAAAAGTCGACAGGGTCGACTTCATTGCACCGGGTTCTATCCCTTATGGCTCGGTCTCTTTCCACAGCGCGGAAAGCATCGCACAAAGCACGAACTCCGCAGCTCTAGCGACGACCCACAGAAGTCTCCGAAAAATTTAACTCGTGAACCGAAGGATGTGGCCCGGAATCGAACCCACAACCTTTGGAGCCCGAGTCAAAAGGCTTGACCACTTCGCCACGTAGACTCCTAAAATTATAAAAATTTTGGATTTTATATCCAAGATTATCCAGCATTATAAAAATGCTGGATGCCAAAGAAACTGTGACTGTAAGAAAACATAGGGGTTGGTTGAGAAAGAACAATAACATAGAGCTATCCAAAACAACTTTGTGGAAAATTATAAGGACATTATCTTCACTTTTAGAAAGTACAAGGGAGGTAAAAATATTCTTTGCGAGCAACCGCATTTAGGAGCCATGAGAAGCAGATACCTACGTAAAATTGAGAAAATGCACAAAGAAAATTATGGCATAGTGTATTTGGATGAAATTTGGATCAATGCGCACCACACAAGTGATAAGGAATGGAAATCAGTGGATGGATAGATAAAGCTATATGTGACCAGTAGTATAGGACAGCTTTTGGTCAAGGCCCATGCTGGTAATACGCATAATGGCTTACAACAGAATGCTGGGCTCGTGTTCGTATCAAAGCATACAGACAATATGGATTATCATAATAAGACGAATGGTAATGTATTTAGAGATTGACTCGAGAATGCTTCCATCCCTAGATAGACCGTCGTGTCCAATTATGGACAATGCATGATATCAATGTTGTTGCCCAAGAAGACAAAATACCTACACCATCGAGCACAAAGGGAGCAATAAAGATATGGCTCCGAATGGAAAAATATAACATTTCCAGAAACGTATTTCTAGCTAGAATTGTTGTCCCTTGTAACAGACGCCATAAAGCAAGAAATATCAAATCGACAAGTTGATAGAAGAGCATCGTCATGGGTGCTTGAGACTTCCGCCGTACCATTCTCATTTTAACCCTATAGAACTTGTGTGGGCTAAAATTAAAGGACAGGTGGCAGCTGACAATACTATATTCAAATTGTCTGACGTCAAGATACTAATCCAGTCCGCGCTATTAAATATTGATAAAAGTTACTGGGAAAATGTGAGAACCATATGTTGAAAGAGGAAGAGGACTACTAGAGAACGGATGGATTGAATTTTATGCAACGGAGAGCAGTCATCAACCTACTGGAATCGTCCGACACAGATTAAGGTCTGAGCAGATCGCAGACCTTAATCCACGTGCACGCTTACTGGGATATTTTGCTCCACCTATTCAGTCGAATTTCAGGCCCTAAACATTACAGCATCAGCACAGTGTCAATGGCAACAGTTTTTATTCCACAGTGATTAATTTTCAATTCCGCAAGCCCTCAGTGGTGACAAACAACTGGTATTGAAAAAAAAAACACACACACACTAAACACATTGAATACCAACAGAAGAGTAATATTGAGGTGGAAACTGACATATTGTGGCATAACAAGAAACGTGAGAGCAAACACGTTGTCAAATTAGGGGACAACACACGTGCATACGAATAAATCTATAAACTTCAATCAAAAGAGGACCAACATCTTGGTAGTTAAGAAGAAAGCCCACTACACAGACACTGACAACTATTTTCATAGTGCAAAACGGGTAATCATGTTCCATCTCTGAACAGTAGACAGCAGAGTAGACAATATTTCACGAAGACTCAAATTGGGTCTGTCACCCATGTGTACGTGTGAACAAACTACACAGACAGCCGAACAGATCCTTAAAAATAGACACATGATGACTAAATTGCGGTATAATTTCTGGTCACTCCATACGCACATTAACACACAGCTATTTGGAAGCTTTCACGAACTCAATATAAAAAGCTAAATGCATCCTAGTAACATGAATACTTGTGTACAATTATTAACAAGCAGCCGAAAAAACAAGAAGGAAGTGAAAAATAAGGTAAGAAATATATTCCTTCTACTTTCCTGTCAATTTACACATTATTTACCCTATTCTTCTTCTTCAGCTAGTTAGTTAGTTAGTTAGTCGAGGTTCCAACTTCACGGCAACGGGTCGTCCCCATTATACTCCGTTCCTGTGCCAGTGAATATAGCATAAAACGCTCTCCACTGCCCAATGTGAAAAGTGGAAAAGACAGGAGTCTCGACAAACAACAACCCGCACAGATCCACTGTGCATAATGCCGCTGCCAGAATGTCAACACAATAGTCCCCCACGAAACACCCAGTTCATCTCTGATGGAATCGGCAGTCATTTTCCCATCTGGATGTTTCCTAGATGTTCACCCACACAGTCCACGAAAATACAGTTCATCGTCGATGGCAGTGGCAGTCAACCAGAAGCCCAGCAGCCACGCATTTCTGCATAAGGCAAAAACCGGTCAATCTGGGACATAGCCATCTACCATCGCTCCGAACATGTAGTCACGTTCCAAAAAACCTCGGGCAGATTCAAAAGCATTTCACACGAAACTCACAGCTCACAGTGTCGCGCCACGCACTCACTCAGTAGCAGGGCGACGGAACCATCAAGCCTCCTTAGTCGCCTCTTACGACATGCGTGGTAGGCTACAGTGTTGCTATTCTGTGCTTCCCTTATTCTTCTTATTCTTCTTATTATTCTTCTTCAGCGTTCCAAGCCATTGAGGTTCTTTGCTGCAGATACAATCCGTCTCCATTCGTCTCTGTGGTTGACCTTCTCTTGCCAGTCGTTGATTCCAAGTGCTTGTAGGTCTGTATATATATTATCTCTCCACCGTCTTCTTGGTCTACCTCGGGGTCTAGAGTGTAAGCGAGTTTTGTTTCCCTATTATCTTCGATGCTTTCTATATGCCCCAGCCATTGTAGTCTATTAACCTTCATGATACCAGTGATTAGCGGAGACTTAAACAGATCATAAATTATTTACCCCATGCCTCTGTAAATTCTCTGTCTTTACTAATATTACACATTGCACCCCTCTCGGGATTCTCCGTGGTGAAGTTGTCAAGCCGTTTGACTCGGGTTCCGAAGGTTGTATGTTCGATTCCGGGCCGCGTCCTTCATTTCAAGAGTGCATTTTTTCGGAGACTCCCGATGGTCGTCGCTGGAGCTACGGAGTTCGTGCTTTGTGCGACGCTTTCCGATCTGCGGAAAGAGACTGAGCCATATGGGTGGGTGGGGGAATATATGTGTGCCTGGGTGTGTGTGTGTGTGGTTGGGAGGGGGATGTGTGTGTGGGGGTATGTGTGCGTGAATGAAGGATGTGTGGGTACGTGGGGGAATGTGTCTCATAACATGGTAATATGCATTGTTTATGTTTACAACATGTATTTGACAATGTTTTTTCCCTGTATGAATGTATAATGCACTATTGATGAACGAAATATGAGTGATTGGAAGGGCTGAATGTAAGACGGGCCTGCGTGTCCAATTTGTTACTCTTTGAAAATAAAGTCCGTTCGTTCCTTCCCTCGTTTTCTATTTCTTTCTATTCTCTCTCTCTCTCTCTCTCTCTCTCTCTCTCTCTCTCTTTCTCTCTCTCTCTCTCTCTCCTCTCTCTCTCTAACACACACACATACACACACACACACACACACACACACACTCGATCATACTAGCGCACATGTGAAGCATCCTGCCCGTTAGCAAATCTGAAGCTCTTATAAAAAATCCCATTAAGAAAGAGTTTCCAAGACAGATGACTAGAACAGATGAGCTGGCAAGTTGTAACAGTTTGTTGAACTCATGAAATCCGATGGGATTTTGTTTTTATTTACACCATCTCCCACTCCTCATCATTTACAACGCTCGACTCTTTAGGTCATGCAGCCCTGGAACAGATTCATTAACCCTTTCAAGTGCTGCCTATTTAAAATATTATATGGCCATTTCAACTCTTCAACGTCGTTGATGGATCAATTACAGTCATAATCATAATCATCATGAACCATATGCTTTTCAAAACGTAGCTCACAGCAATGCGCGACTGAAAGACTCTATTGATATCTTTAAGAGAGAGAGAGAGAGAGAGAGAGAGAGAGAGAGAGAGAGAGAGAGAGAGAGAGAGAGAGAGAGAGAGAGACTGATGCGTATAATTTGTGTGAGGGTGATACGTCTATATGTCTGAACGTGTGTGTGTGTGTGTGTGTGTGTGCGTGCGCGCGTCCTTTTTGCCTTACTTAATCTGTTGCTCAATTTGCCATGCACTTTATTCCCTTTTATCTTATTACTCTTGTAGCAGCACTTATTCTTTCCACTGAGATGTTCACAGGTGGCTGACCTTTGGGACGTCCCCGGGTGGGAAGGAAATATGGGGCGGTTAGCACAACAATGAAGCCAATTATCGCGGGAATCCGCATAAAAACACCCCCGACGTTCTCAGTGTATGGCAGGCAGAAAAGAACCTGCTCTTTTCAATATGGTTTTGCATCTTAGCAGCCAAAAGAGATTACCACCCCAAAAAAAAAAAAAAAATTAAAAAAGCGAAAAGCAGAAAACACACATTACCTGGAAATTTTGAAAGCAAAAAGAAAAACAGTTGGCAAATGTGGAACGGGTAAATGTCATACCGTAGAGCTGATATTTCTGTGTGTCTGTTGTTTGCAGTGTTACCTGTCTTTCTACCTCTCCAGCTCTCTAGCTGGCTGTCTAGAAAATGGAGTTTTTATCTTGACGGTCGTGGAATTTCCTGTCTATTCATTGTATCTTTTTTTCCACTGTGTTCTGCCGGCTTGGGTACACAGTTTTCGGCCTGTATACACGAGAATTGTGCTTTCAGAACTGTTTGCATTGTACACGCGAGAAATTGATTGAAATGTCTTCTTTTTATTTCTCTTTTTGTCCCCCCTTTAAGGCATAGGTGCTCGACCCACTCAATCCAAATTGTCCTAAACTTTGCAATCTCAATGCTCGCCACATATTACTAATTTCTGTCTGTTTCTTCTCCATTCTAGTGTAGGTCTTCCTCTATTTCTTTTGCCCTGTTGATTCCAGTCTCAGGTTTTCTCGATGTATGTCTTAACTAGCGCCAGTGTCATTTCCTTCGCCTCTTGATTCACCAGTGTTTTAACAGCAGTAAAGCAGTCAAAATGCAAAGCAAACCAATGAACAAGGAAAATGGTTTTGGCAAGCTTTGCAAGAACGCAATCATAGGACGCTCCGACTTGAGATCTCATGTCAGCTCAAACGAAAGAAAACAATGAAATAACTACACTAACGATTTTTTTAAAGGTTGAGAATATGTAATTGTCAAAAAAATGTCACTGTGGGATATGAGCTCCGTAAATCAGCCGACCAGAAATGCCGTAATAGATCAAGGGGAAATGGAGTATGATGAAGGCCAAACATCAGAAGGCACGAGTGGGTGGGAAAAGAGCACGAAAAGAGGGGGTGGGGGGGGGGGGGAGGCCAACACAGATAATGAATTAGGACTGGTCGACAAGTGAGGTATGTGAGGATAACATATTTTAAATATTTACTTCAGATTATATGACAATGTTGGACATTGAGTCCGTAAGGTGAAAATAACCCAAACTGAAAAAAGGTCGTTTTCTATAATCTTGCGATCTCTTCCACGAGATGTGTAAGACTGACACGTGACCTGGTTATTACACTCGACACAACGATCCGAACTGTTGAATTGTGTTCACACTGGTTCATGGCACCCACTGTTATCGCCCGAAAGATGTCCCCATGTCCCCCCACCTCCACCTCCACCCCAGGTGTTAGCGTATGTTTCTTAATTCTCATGTCATAAATAATGCCCATATATTTTTCTGATGTCTATGGTGTGTTTTTGTGTTTTAGCTACATTGGTTCTACTGTTTGGTTTCTCATTTTATTTTACGAATTTTGTAAAATCATATTTCTGTGTGTTCAGGGGATTGTTTTGCTTGTTTACTAATTGCCCAGTATTAACAGTCATATGTCAAAGTTGGTTATATTTTCAAGTAAATAAAGTTCAAGCATCCATTCCCCACCATTAGAGGTACTGGATATATGAAGCTAGTCCCATATTTTAGACCACTCTGCAGTTGATTCATGATGTGGTCAATATCGCGCCGGCCTCACTTGCTTCCCAAGTGATTTCCTGGTACACATTTTAGTGCGTGTTGGCCTGGAAGACCACGGCAATGAACATAGCTCCGCCTCTAAGGGGTTCGAAATCATGACCACTGGGAGGGTATGCTGGCAGGCGGGCAGGCAGGCAAACACGCATCGATATCGTCAAGATCGTCTATCTTTCTGTCTAAGGATGTCATTTCCTAAATATGTATTTATTAATGTTTTGTGCAAAGCGTCTTTCTATAGCGATCTGTCTATTGTATAATCGTGAACTTGTCAGTCTGTCTCAGATATATTCTAGACATCAAATTTAATACACGTGCAGAAGTTCATTGATCAGATATTGGTCAGGCTCCTTTCTCTCATACAATACTTAGTTAATCGTTTGCAGTATGTTCCGCTTATTTGGACGATTGTTGATTAGTTGGTTGGTTGATAAATCATCCAAAAGACTGAGTCAGTGCATTGGTATTCAGATCCCTAGAACCCAACATAGGACTTGAATGGGTCGAAGTGAATGAACGAATGAACGAATTTTATTTTCAAAGGTTAAGAATTGGGGACCAGGCTCATGTAACATTCTACTTTTCTCATCTCTCTTCTTTCATAAGTTATTGTATTCATATCTCACTAATACGTGTAATCGTAAACAACAACAACAACAACAACAACAACAACAACAACAACAACAACAACAACAACAACAACAACAACAACAACTGAAGTTTAAATGAAAACTTTCCTCCAACACCGGTAACAAAGTACGATCACCAAGTTAACTGTATTGCACAAGTATATCTCCCTTCTCCAAGCTCAGTAACCAGCGGAGTGTACAGGTGCTTCATATTTAAGCAAGAGTTATATTATAAATTAACCGGATCATGATTCAGCACAACACATACGATCTGGTCAAGGTGGCAATGCCTCCACGGCATTTATTTATTAATTTGTTTTTGTGCAAAACATCTTTCTATAGCGATCTGTCTATTGTATAATCTTGAGTGTGAATTGTGGTATGTTAATATCAACAGTCGGGATATATATATGGTGTCAGGTCTTAGTCAGATATGACTGAGCTACCGTATAACAGTAGACGGTACTACCTGCTTTCTGTTAGCACCGAACGTTGGGCGGCGCTTTCCAAACCCGACACCCCACATTGCGCCAACGGTTTCGGGCCGAAGAGTGCAATTGGGAGGGTACAAGCCTTTTCCTGGTGCGTGGAAATGCAACCTAAAGACAAAATTTCATGGCAGGGCAGACAAGGCCCCAAGCCTTGGTTGGCGTCTGGTCTAGGAATTAAGCTCCGACAGGCGGACAGTTAGAGCATTGCTTTGCTGATCCGGCAGCTTCTGCAGCTTGTCTTGTTCCAGATGTAGAGGTGTTACCTTTCCTCTGGAGTGAACTAGGCAGGCCGAGAGAGGGATCATGCCGCATGGGCAACACGTGATATCTATATTTTAGCCCAGCCTTTGTGCTATGGTGAGGCAATAACTCCATCCCTGGTGTTAACCGGTCTCGGAATCAAAGCGAGAGGCAACTGTTGCGGATTAAAGTCCCTGTCAATTGGCGTAGACATGGGGGACACGCGTTGCCTCTGACAGTGGGAGACAATTGCAGGTGTCACTGATCAGCTACTGCCGGCCTCAAGCTTGGCAGCCCCCGGCCAATTTGGTGCTGATCCGCCACAGCCTGCCTGCTTCAATGGGTGCTTGGGGCTAGGACAAAATCTGATTTGCAGGCTGTAAAACTAATGCACCAGGCACTAATAAAAAGAAAAATAGAAACCTCAAGCTACGGCTTGCAACCTGGAACGTGAGAACCATGTGTCTAAGATGTTCCACTGACTTGACCAATACTGATTATTTGGTTGTTTCGGGATTTGAAATTTAAATATTGAGCATAACCCACTACTGGCACGCTGATCGTTTTCTGGTATGAACCTAAGGCCCATCCACGTCAATATGGAAGCAATATACTCGAGTTTCGCTATCGTTTGACCTCGTCAGTAGTGCATATCTTTGACCGGGACGATGTAAGAAAAACGGCTGTGATTGATGCCAAACTCAATCGCAGAGGAAGGGAAAACAATTTCACGTTTTTTTTGGAAGGGTAGAGAGCAGGCAGAAAAAAAAAGCAACACGGCGTGGACTTTGCAGTGAAGAATTTGCTACTGGGAATGAATGAAATTCCAGCAGGAGGAAATGAAAGACTATTATCCCTGTGCTAGGCAACCTCTTGTGGTTTTGCCACCATTATTACTGCATATGCACCGACACTCGATTCCTATGATTATGTGAAGGATTCGTTCTATGAGGAGTTAGACTCCGTGATCAAGGCAGTTCCAAAATCTGACTACATTTATATGCTCGGTGATTTCAATGCTCGTGTTGGCAAGGACTCGAATTCATGGCCAGTGTGCCTTGGAAAATACAACATAGGTCGCATGAATGAAAATGGGCAAAGGCTGCCGGAGTATTGCACCAGAAATGACCTATGTATTACAAATTCCTTTTTTAAAACAAAAGAGCTGCATAAGGTCACATGGAAACATCCAAGATCCGGCCATTGGCACAAGCTGGACTTCATCATCACACGGAGACAACATCTGAACCATATATCATTGACTTGAAGTTACCACAGTGCTGACTGTGATACCGATCGTTCTTTGTTTGTTGCAAGGGTTAGACTGAGACCAAAGAGAATCTACACAGCTAAAATCAAATCAAATCAAATCAAATCAAATCAAATCAACTTTATTAGGGTCACAAATTGGTCGCGCAGGCCCGTCTTACATTCGGCCCTTCCAATCACTCGTCTTTCATTCATCAAGCGCATTATACATTTACATAGGAAGAAAAATAAACATTGTGAAATGAATGTTGTAAACATAAACAAGGCAAATTACCATGTTATGAGGCCCATCTCCCACCTACCCATACATCACCCCACCCACACAACACCCCCACCTACCCACACACACGCGCACCAAGGGACACATACATACCCCACCAACCGATCCATCCCCCTTCCGCACATCCCCCACCCACACACTCTCCCCTCACCTGTTCCCTCAACCAAAACACACTCGCCACCCACAAACATTCCTCCACCAACCCACACATCCTCTCCCCATCCACACCTCAAACCACCCATCCCCCAGCCACATCTCCATTGACCACATATTCACCACCCACGCACACAATCCCCCACCAACCCACACATCGCACATCCACTCACACATCCCCAAACCATACACACACATCCCCACCAACTGACATCTCCCTACCCCCCCCCACACACACACACATCTCCCTAACCACCCATACATCCCCAATCCACTCACACACACACCCCACCACCCACACATACATCCTCCACCCACCCATACATGCTTTAACCCAATCCCCCACCCGCACATCACATACATCCCCTACCACGCAGTATTCCCAACCCACGCACCGCACACACACATATCCCTCACCAACACATCCCACACCCACATACCACCACACATCCCCACCTACACACCACACACATTTCCTCCACCCACATACCGCACAATATTCCCACCCACACAGATACCCTTGCCCATCCATCCCACATACCCCCACACACCACAAAATCCCCCATCCACACACACATACCTCACCCACACAATATCCCTAACCAACACACCAAACACCTCTCCCCATCCACATACGCATTCTCTACCCGTCCACCAACACACACACACATCCTCCACTAAGCACCCACACCCCCCCACCCACCCCCAACCAAACATCTCTCGATCACAATACCCCTACCCACACACATCCTCCACCCACTCACGCATCCCACCCCGACACATACACATCCCTCACCCACCTATACATCCCTAAGCCACTCACACACCCCCACCCACACATTCCCCATCCACGCACACATCTCCCACCCACACACCCCCACATACTTCCCCCAACCACTCCACCCATACACACATTCCCCGCACCCATCACACACATCCCCGACACCACACACTATCCCCCACCCACACACATATCCTCACCCATACCACCACACCCCCACCCACACACCATGCACACACCCCAACCCCCACCAACACACCGCACACATATCTCAAACCCACACACCATACACTTCTCCCCACCCGCCCTTGCATCCCCAATCCACCCAACACAATCCCCTACCCACACAACCCCTCCACCCACACATACTTCCTCAAACCACCCACACATCACCACCCACATAAACACACACACATCCCACACCCGTCCCATACACATATCCTCCACCCATACACACATCCCCTACACCCATTCCCACACCCCTACTTTCACCCCCACACATCCATCCACACATCCCACCAACACCCACAAATATCACTACCCACAAAAACCCACACACCCCAACCCATTCAAACGCATACCCCCACCCACACATCCCCCACCCACACATATCCCCACACTCACACACATCCTCCACTCACACCTCCTCACATCTAGACACACACAAAATGTCTCACGTTAGCATTGAATCTAGTATGAACAAACTCCCACTCTTTACTCACACACATACACTGACAATTGTCATGAGCAGTCTCATAAAAATGTTAAACATGGAGAAAAATGTGTACATAAAAAGTATGTGACGTAAACATAGTGATGCTCCCACACACAGAGATACACACAGAGAAGGCACACACACAAACAGACAGACAGACACACACACACATTCACTCTCACGCTCACTCATTCTGTCTCTCATTCACACTCACTAACTCTCTCACTCAAACTACAGTAATATACATAAGTTTATATTATACATGATAAAATCAAATGGTATTTAACTGATAATATGACAGATGAGAATACACAAACATGTGGATTCGCGTGTTACATAACATGCGTGTTACATGACATGCATCTGCTCAGCTCTCTCTCTCTCTCTCTCTCTCTCTCTCTATCTCTCTCTCTCTCTCTCTCTCTCTCTCTCTCTCTCTCTCTCTCTGTATTCTTTCATATACACACACTCACACGCATGCGCGCGCTCACATACACACACACACACACACACTAACACATCAACTCTCGAACTATCTCACTCTCTCACACACAATCCTTCAGCCCCAGGATTAATATCATTAACACTCACGATCCTGAAAGGTGCTTTCAGTTTCAACAGCAACTTGAAGACGCTTTCACTGATACACCAGAAAATTGTACAGTGAGTGAAAAGTGGAGTTAACTTAAGGAAACTCTTTATAAAACTGCCATAGGGGTTTACGGCACTGTGGATCATAAAAGGCAGGACTGGTTTGCGACAAACAGCCAGACTCTGCAGCCCTTGATTGATAAGAAGAAGATAGCTCTCTTAAGAAACAAGGAAAGACCAACACGTAACACTTTGAGTGAGCTAAAGCAAGCTAGGAAGGATGTGCAAAAGGCTGCCAGGCAGTGTGCAAATGATTATTGGATCAAGTTATGTGAGTTCATTCAAATCGCAAGTGATAAGGGAAACATAAGAAGCCTGTATGAAGGAATAAAGAAAGCCTGCGGTCCAGTGATCAAAAGAAGTGCACCATTGAAAATCTTGACTGGGGAAATCATAACTGATAAGAAACAGCAGATGGACAGATGGGTAGAGCACTATTTGGAGCTTTCCTCAAGTGAGACCAAGCTAGCGGATGATGCCCTCAACGCCATAGAGACTCTACCAACTCTTCAGCACCTGAACACACTTCCCATCATAACAAAAGTTAAGTGTGCTATAAATGAACTTGCATCTGGCAAGGCTCCAGGTAATAGAGGTTATCAGGAATGGGCAAGACACACTCACACTACTGATCCACCAGCTAATAGAGCTATGCTGGCGAGAAGGACAAGTCCCACAGGATTTCAAAGATTCAAGCATCATAACACTGTACAAGAACAAGGGCGATCGGAGCGACTGCAACAACTATAGGGGTATCTCGCTTCTGTGTATTGTTGGAAAAGTATTTGCCAGAATTGTTCTGCGCAGACTTCAAGTCCTAGGAGATCAAGTCTACCCGGAATCACAGTGTGGCTTTCGACAGAACCGGTCTACCATTGATATGATAATCTCATTGCTACAAATGCAAGAAAAATGCCGTGAACAGAATCAACCACTATTTATTGCCTTCATCGACCTCACAAAGTCATTTGATTTGGTCAGTCGAGAGGGTCTGTTCAAGGCACTAAAGAAGATTGGCTGCCCACCAACTCTTCTGTCCATTGTGGAATCGTTCCATAATGGCATGAAGGGTATAATCAAGTTTGATGGTGCAACTTCTGAAGAGTTTGAAATCAAGAGTGGAGTTAAGCAAGGTTTTGTACTCGCTCCCACTCTCTTTTGGAATATACTTTTCACTTCTACTGAAATATGCCTTTCGTAATCAGGATGGTGGTACATACATTCACTCACGGTCAAATGGCGGCCTCTACAATGCTCACAGATTGAAGGCCAAGACTAAAATTAGGAGGGTACTGATCAGAGGGTTGCTTTTTGCAGATGATGCTGCAGTTACGACCCACTCTGAAGAAGAAGTACAATGTCTACTATCTGCATTCTCCAATGCTTGTTCTGAATTTTGTTTAACGATTAGCAAAAAGAAGACACAGATTATATCATATGGTGCACATGGGGTACCATCAATCTTTATTGACGACGTCGAACTAGAGATGGTAGACCATTTTAAATATCTAGTATCAGTGGTAAATAGCAAATTATCCCTAGATCAGGAAATCAACATCCGGATTGGTAAGGCAGCAACAACAAATGAACATGTTAAGAAAAAGAGTCTGGGAGAACAGGAAGCTTACTGCCAAAACAAAAGTCCTTGTCTATCAAGCCTTAGTATCCTTAGTACTCTTCTTTATGGCAGTGAAACCTGGACAACTTACTCACACCAAGAGAAACGTTTAAACAGTTTTCATATGCGGTGTCTGCGGTGGTATTAAGTGGCAAGACAAAATCACAAATACTGAAGTATTGGAAAGATCAGATTGTGTGACGGTTTATTCCATGCTCAATCTTCGTAGACTTAGATGGATATGACATATTAGGAGGATGGATGATGGTAGAATACCAAAGGAAATCTTTTTTGGTGAATTACAGATGGGTAAGAGATCTCAGGGTCGGCCTCTGCTATGATACAAAGAGATGGGTAAGAGATCTCAGGGTCGGCCTCTACTGTGATACAAAGATGTTTGTAAGCGGGACATGATTGATACAGGCATTGATAATGCACACTGGGAGTAAGTCGCCTCTGAACGTGTTGCATGGAGGGTAAACATCAGAAATGGAATAAAGACAAAGGAAGAAATGATTGCAGATAAGTCACACACCGAGCGTGTGAAACGTAAGATGGTGCAAGATGGTGGAAATGACCACGTATTCACATGCACCCACTGTGAACGAACATTTACAGCGCGAATTGGCCTTATCAGTCACATTAGCTACCGCCATGGGTAACAGTTATATAGCCTTTTTGAAGCACAAACTATCGTCTGCCAAAACGGCAAGGTGCCAATGATGATACATATATTAGTGCGAATTGTGGGTATTTCAATATCAACAGTCTCCAGCCCAATCCCAAGAGAGATTGGCGATCGTAAAAAGTGCGTAAGGATTTCGTGGTATAATGGCGACAAAGATTCTAGTTATGTTATACAGGGTGTTTGTAAAATCTCACTACACTTTGTATGTAGAATAAATTTTTAAAATGCAGTACATGATATGCATATAAGTGATGTTGCAGTACATGATGTCATAAAAATGTGCTCCACAGGTCCATTGTGAAGCAAAATGCAGCGAATGGCTGTCGCCTGTTGGAGTCATTCTTTGCACTCCAAATAGAATGGTGTTATCAACGGAAAAAATAATCTTTTTTCAAATTTGTTCAAACTACAAACACCCTATATTGTCACGATCAAAATGCCCACATATCGGGTATTCCCAGGCGTGCTCAGTCCTCCGATGCGTCAGCCAACTCAAAGTATCTCTATTGACTGCTCCCTTGAGGAATTCGTAGGAATGTTTCCTCTCTCGCCATCGAAGACGGCATTGCCATGCTTGGCCAGTTGTGTCTAGTGCTGTGTATGTCGAGGCTTTGTTTTCCTGGCGTGGTTTGCAAAATATTGCTTTCATTTCACGCTTGGATAACTATAAGTTCTATAGTCACTATATGCAAATCAAAATCATACTCGGTCTTCAGGGAGTGACCAGAGAATCTGGCCGACACTCAGGGCTCCGAGGAATGGCCAGACGGGCATACATTCAGACTGATAAAAGTATATATATATATATATATATATATATATATATATATATATATATATATATATATATATATATATATATATATATATATATATCGAAGACAAACCAGTGAATATAAATAGGCAGAGGCCAACCAAGATAAAGATGCTGGATGGACTTTGATGGTGGCATGGAGGAATATCATCATTAGAGTTGATCCATAACACCAAAGACATAGATGAACAACTACAAGAACAGTGTGATCTCACACATACAGATCGCACAGGCTGTTCGCCCACAATAAAATGATTTAGGAAGCTTGGCGTTTTCAATGTCCCATGAACTGTGTGGTCTCGACTGCGTTATGTGTAGATGTGTGGATTATACATATATGCATCATCAACATTTTTCTAGCAATAACTTGTCCCGAATGTCATGAATGTGAAACTAACTACTGCTTTTATTGAATTTAAAAAAAAAAGAAAAAAAAAAAAGCATGGAGCGCTAAGTGCTCGCCTGATATTCCGATAGCATTGGGTTCAAATCTGCATTAGGGCGGATTCGAATGTTTAACATTAACCTGGGCGCCGGTGTCGACACAACCTATAACTGGTACCAGAATATGTACTGGAATATAAAGGCAGTCGGATTATAATGATCAGGTCATCTGTGGTGTGCGATTAGCCTATTAAAAGCTGGGTCTAGAAGCATATTTTCAATGCTCTATAACGTGTTTAAATTGACTGTTTACGTGCTTTCCTTTATACGAGGAGACGTCAATAAGTAAGTCACAAATGGTGGTAGAAAAATAACTAAATACGATAACAACTTGAAACAAGTTTATTTTTATACATACATTGTCCCTTTATTTCTCAACATAATTTGCACCAACATTGATGCACTTATCCCATAGTTTTATAAGTCCTCCCAAACCCGCTGCATAGAACTGCGTACTCTGTTTTCTCAACCACGTTTTCACTTCACATTCAACTTCGGCATCATTCGCGAAATGTCTCCCGCCAAGGTGAGTTTTCAATGAACCAAAAAGGTGGAAATCGCTAGGGACTAAGTCCCTAGTGGTGGATGTAGTAGTAGTAAGGTGCATGTTCCAGAACTTCCCACCTTAGTTGGTTAATTTTTTCCTGAGTTAATCGAGCCGTATGTGGTCTGGCAGTGTCATGAGGAAGCAACACTCCTCTAGTCAGCAGTTCCTGGACGTTTTCTTCGAATTGCATCATGAATCATCGATAGAACTTTACAGTGCGATTTAGAATTCACATTGTCACCTTTCTTCTTGAAATTAGGTTAAAAGCCCTCCCTTGACAATCCAAAAAACTGTCAGCATAACCTTCCTAGGTCGGATTTCATCAACAATTTTAGAGCAGTCCTAGAGAAAAAATGTTCTACCCTGCTATGCAACGCTTTACGGGACAAACATTTGTCAGCATAAACAGGAAGCATTTCCTTATGAATGTCCTTTGCAGGCAGTCTTTTTGCGCACAGAAAAACGCACAACAGCACGTTGCTCTTTGGTTGTACACTCCGTAAGTACAGTCGCCATTTTGTTTATGCGCTGCGCTATGCGCATGAGACACCTAGCGCCACCTCGACGGACCGGAATGTAAAGTTCGATATTGCAGTCACCTAATGACACCTGTAGAAAACACGAACTACATTTACCTGAAATCTCACATAACTATGTGACTTATTGACTCGTCCTCGTGGAGGAAGAAGAAACATACAGACAGACAGAAAGGCAGAAAGGGAGCAGGTTAAACAGCAAAAGCATCGACTTTATTAAACCGGGTTTTATTCCAGACAGCCTGGTCTCATTGCGTGGGGCCTACCAAAAACTTTGAAGAGAGCACGAGCTCTATAACTCCGGCGACGACCTCAAAAGGTCTCCGAAACACCGAATGAACGAGACGCACGACCTTCTGAAAAGGAGGCAGTCTGGTTGACCACATGGCCACGGAGACCAAGCAAGGAGGCGAAGAAGAAGTAGAAGAAGAAGAAGAAGAAGAAGTAGTAGTAGTAGTAGTAGTAGTAGTAGTAGTAGTAGTAGTAGTAGTAGAAGAAGAAGAAGAAGAAGAAGAAGAAGAAGAAGAAGAAGAAGAAGAAGAAGAAGAAGAAGAAGAAGAAGAAGCGAAAGAAAAAAAAAAACAATAACCATGCAAGTTCCTACAGAACACGTTTCATGTCCCAGTTACACAGGAAAATTGCTCCAACATTTCCAATACTCAGTACCGACACGTTCAACTACGGGAAACGCATGTGATCTAAGTACGTCTCGTCACACGGTGAGGGATACAAATGTCGGATAACCCCTGCAGTGCACCAGTTACATATTTTTGCACCGACCTCACATGTGCTACCTTCCTGCTACGACTTTTTAAAATATTACTGCATTTCGCCGGTCTGAGGTTTGTTATTTCATCGGCTGCTTGAAACATTTGAAACATTCTTGTAAGAGCCGACAGATTTTCTGTGTGCCCGTTTGATACTGCACTGCTGGAGTCTCAGGTTTAACGGTGAATAGAATGTGTGACACGTGAAATGAAGATATGGCTTAATACAACATAAAAAGAAATATTTAATTTGACAAGATAAGTCTTCCTCACTCAATATGCCATAGATACACTCAGTGGCGGACTGGGTTTTAAGTACTGGCTGTCAGGGGACATATCTACTACAAGGTCATTCACATTTTAAACATATTGTCTAATATTTATGAGGGTCCATTCCACCAGTGGCCAACGGGGCCCATTGCTAAATTGACACCCCGTCCAATCCACCACTGTATCCGCTCTACCGTGGTGAAATTGGAGGCGATAACCTACTCCCACCCATCCCCTTTTTCCGCCATTAACGTTGTGGGCGTGTAGTCATGTTGTGTAGCGTCTGTGATCACGTCCGACCCCAGCCTTCTGTCTCGTGTACTGCCAATTATTTCTCATACCGATGTACCCACATGCCATAATATCAAACTGTTTAGCATCTTGTATTTCTGTCTCCCCATGCTTCTCTTTCCTTTCAGCTTGTATGTTGTCACCACGAACTCCAGCTTTCTCCTTCTCATTACATGAGAAGGGACTGTTTTATAGTGTACCGATGCTGGTAACCAGTTCTCTCTCTCTCTCTCTCTCTCTCTCTCTCTCTCTCTCTCTCTCTCTCTCTCTCTCTCTCTCTCTCTCTCTCTCTCTCTTCCCCTACCTCTACGACTACTACTACTACTACTACTTCAATGAGCAAAAAATGATACATGTGTGCTTATAGATGAACTGTCTTGGTGGCCTTAATGGGTTCCCTAACTGATATCTTTATGAGTTAGCATCTTTCGTGATATGTCCATTATTCTTTCTATCCGTCCACTGTGTTATTATAGTTGTTATACTAAACCATATATCTGCAACGTCCACATGATTCATTACTGATTTGCTAAGTTTCCATAATTAGCTTCCGTCCATCAGGATTGCTTCGATAAAACGCTTTAAAATTAAATGTGAAGACAAAGACATGCTTCTGGCAAAATAGCAGATTTTCATTACAGGCACGCTTCTGGCAAAATGGCAGTTTCCATTACAGTCATGCTTCTGGCAAACTGACAGTCCTCCATAACAGGCATGCTTCGGGCAAAATGGCAGTCTTCCATTACAGGCATGCTTCGGGCAAAATGGCAGTCCTCTATAACAGGCATGCTTCGGGAAAAGTGGCAGTCTTCCATTACAAGCATGCTTCGGGAAAAGTGGCAGTCTTCCATTACAGGCATGCTTCGGGCAAAATGGCATCTTTCATTACAGGCATGCTTCGGGAAAAGTGGCAGTCCTCCATTACAGGCATGCTTCGGGCAAAATGGCAGTCTTCCATTACAGGCATGCTTTTAGCAAAATGGCAGTCTTCCATTACAGGCATGCTTCGGGCAAAATGGCAGTCTTCCATTACAGGTATGCTTCTGGCAAAATGGCAGTCTTCCATTACAGTCATGCCTTTAGCAAAATGGCAGTCTTCCATTACAGGCATGCTTCTGGCAAAATGGCAGTCTTCCATTCAACAATACAAAACAGAGAGCATATGTTGGATGTCATAAAAGGACATGTTGTTGTGGTAGGAAACGATCTGGAGGACAGACTGGCCGGGTCTGCATCACTTGGTGTGCGTATTGATGCATGACTCAACTCAACTCAATTATTTTTCGCACCTCAAATGACAAAGTTATATTGCCGAGAATATTCTTCATTTTGTGAAACGCTGTCCTTTGCTTCAGTTATTCTACATTCAACTTCTTCTTTACATATTCCAGATGCAGTTGTTAAGGCGCCCACATACTTAAATACGTTAACGTTTTTTAGACTGGTTCAGTTTAATTTGATGTTGCCTTTGGGGAAGACGTTATTTCCGAGTAATAATCATTACGTTGCTTTACTCTTAATCAGACTGAGACGCTTGTTTTGATTTGGTGTGCAATTGTGTATGTCATTAAACCCGGCGGTAAGACATTAACAGATTCTACGACAAGCAAAATGGAAAATGGGAAGTAGGGGTGTGTCTTAATTATGACTTAAAAGTTGCTAATATGGTATCAGACATGTTGTACTATAACGCAATGACGACATTTGGATGATATATAAGCCCATGGCAAATAGGGAAGTTGCTAAAGACGATTAATCATTCCATTGCACTTACTCAATTAAAATAAATAATTAGTAAAACACGGATATTTCAGACTGTCAGAACTTGTCAGAGATATAAATTGATCTGAGTCAAGAACTTACATCATAGCACTAGGAACATTCCACACTCTCTCCGTCCTCAACCTCAACAACCAACGAAGAGTCCCTGTACAGATGTTACCAATTTCTGTCTGAGTATGTGTCCGTCTGGTCTTTACTATGAATACTGAGTGCCAGCCAGATCCTCTAGTAACTCCCTGCTGCGCCCTTATTTCCAGGCCAGGATTTTGTTTTCTGTTCTCCCACACTACTCACATGATCTCAAAGGGCCCTGAACACATCTGCCTTATCGTGCACCAGTAGTCAGACATATATTCCCCAATTAAAGTGGAGGCGAAACATTATATAGCTGACCAGTGAGCAGTTGTTTAAATAGTGAAATAGGTAGAGCTATGTCCGATTGTCTGAACAGGTCAAATATATATTTCCCTGCAAAACTTGCTCCGGGCATTAAGTTGGGGGTCTGTTTGCAAAGAAATACATACAATACGTGGATAAAACATGATTTTTGACAAAGAAATATCTAAAACACGTGGATAAAATATGACTGTTGACAAAGAAATACCTAAAACACATGGATAAAATATGTCTGTTGACAAAGATACACCTAAACAGTGGATAAAACATGAGCAACCCAGTCTCAATCCCAACTCTCCGCGTGTGTGCTGTGTTCCCAGCTCTCAGCGTGTGTGTTGTGTTCCCAACTCTCCGCGTGTGTGTTGTGTTCCCAGCTCTCCGCGTGTGTGCTGTGTTCCCAGCTCTCCGCGTGTGTGCTGTGTTCCCAGCTCTCCGCGTGTGTGCTGTGCTACATTCTTACCTGACTTTAAACTTCAGTTTCAATGCTCCTCTTGCACACCCATTGGTTTCTTATCACGGCGAGGAGAAGGCGCGCCCTACAACACAATCACCGTGGAGATAGTACTACGGTACCCCGTCAGGAGTAAAGTATCTACGCCAGCCTCACTTCGGTAGACGCAAGTTCTTTCCTGATTCTACGCCATCTGAACGTCGATGCATCAAGCTTAAAGTTACAACAGTCTCCCAGAGGATTCACCAACCAACACCATAGTCCTGAAGCCGTTTTGTAGACGTTTTGTAGGCCTGAATGCTCGTATGAATAGGTGATCAGACTTTCCCGCTCTTAATGAACTCTCGTCCGACCGCGCTCATGAGATAATCAGCGTAACTCTCTAACGAGTACATCAACGCGCTCGTTAACCAACCAAACTAACCTCGAAAAATTGACGGTGCAACGTTAATATAGTTAAATAGTTAGGAATAGTTTAAATGGTGAAATAACTATGGGTGTGTCAGACTCCTTTATGCGCTATCTTCAGCAGACAAGATCAAGATTAATGTGGCAGGATTTATATACCAGGTGGTATGTATAGTACAAGTGAATTAAAGTGATTTATATGCCAGGTGGTAAGTATAGTACAAGTAAATTAAAGTGATTTATATGTCAAGTGGTATATATAGTCCAAATAAATTAAAGTGAAATATATCCCAGGTGGTATGTATAGCACAAGCAAATTAAAGAACCTTTTTCATTCCAGGGCATATCGGGTGTATGGTGCTATTTCCCTACTTCTAGACCAATAGGCATTCAATGAGTGATGTGATCGAATTTAACTTCAGTGGAATTTAATTCTTTGGAAGTTGTCTGGTATTTAAAGCTAGGTGCCTGAGACAATTACACCCCCCCCCCTTTCCACCCAGACCCCCACCTTTCCCCCCTCTTTGTTTCGGGAAGGAAGGTGAGGGGGGGGGGGCGATCAAACATATGATTTACGAGGAATCTGACAAGAATGTTAACATCTAGCATCTACGCTGCCGTGGATCCCTTCATATAGTATAGTGTTGTGTTAAAGTATGGGAACGTTTGAAACTCCTTTGCTAGCAAATAATCATCTTCATCTGTATGTAGATTTTATCTGCAACTCCACTGAACAGTGATGATATAATATAACCAGGGAGCCCATGTCATTAATATATATATATATATATATATATATATATATATATATATATATATATATATATATATATATGTGTGTGTGTGTGTGTGTGTGTTTGTGTGTGTGTGTGTGTGTGCGCGCGTGCGCGCGAGTGCGGCGGCAAGAACAGATATATAGCAAGTTATATCTCTACCACAAGATAAGATCAACAGCAAGTTATATCTCTTCCACAAGCAAAGATCTACAGTGAGTTGTATATCTTCCACAAAATGAGACCAACAGCAAATCTATATATCTCTTGCACTAGAACAGATCTACAGCAAGTTATATTTCTGTCACAAGAAGAAATCTACAACAAGCTATACATCTGCCATAAAATGTATTTACAGCAAATTGTATAACGCTGCATAAGAATACATCTGCAGAAAGTATTACAGCTCTATCCCCATGATACCCTCACCCCAAGCCTGAGGGAAAGTTGGTGATGGTTTTACCTCGATGCGACGCACCCCTAGACAGTTGTACGTAGCTGGAGCGAGTTTGCAGTTTGTTCACTCGTGCGACGATGCGCGGAACTTCTCTCCCCTACAGCACTCGTGCGCTTAGACGCCCCATCATGGCACAGCCGCGCTGTTTTCACTTGTATGTTCGCCAGCGGAGGAAAGTAAAAGTATAGATAGGAGAAAAAGAGAGAGGGTGACAGCTCGATCCGAATGCAGAGCAACAACAAAAGGGCTTTATTTAGAACGGCAAACCAATTTTCCTCTTAATTGTAAAGCATTCACGGTGATACTGCATGGCATTATGTCTAAATATAGAGTAAAGCACAGTAGGGATAAGAATAATCAACGCAAGTATCCTGTTTGGCATATGGATTATTAGGACGTTGAAAAACCCAGATGCTTCTCATAAAGATATTTATCATACGGTAAGAAGATTTTACACTTTCTCTATTTTAGTGATAACATTCCAAGAAATAGAGAGTTACCTTATGTTAATCGATGTTTGTAGTACGTGTATTTCTATTTGTCTTGCTGGAACTTACACCCTAACTGCCCGCAGATAGAAAATGGCAACGTTTGGAATTTTTACAGAACTAACATTTTGATTACATTTACTGTTATTGAGATGGCAAAAATTGCTTTAATTGCATTAAATACGATGGATAGAGAGCTAAATGTGTGACTGTGATTGCATCTGCTGCTATTGATAGAGAACTAGCGATGGTTGTTCGATTAAACACAATCGACATAGATTTAAATAAATGACCTTGGTTACATTCTTCTAAGACGGTTACGGAACTAAATATATCACTTTGATTTAATCAAAGACAATTGGCAGAACTGCAAGTGTTCTTTGACTATGTCTACTGCGATTTATACGAAACTAAACACGTTTCTGTCGTTACATAAAATCTGTGGTCAAGAAATAGAGAACGTTACCTTACGTATATCAATGTTTTACGTACGTGTATTTCTATTCCAGATGTCTTGCTGGCAACTCACACCCTTACTGTCAGCAGATATAACATTGCATTCGTAGTTGAGTCCTATGGAATTTGTACAGAAATGAACATGTGACTTTTATTACATCTACAGCTATTTATAAATAGCTAAAAATAATTCAATGAAGTCAAATACTATGGATAGAGAACAAAATATGTTTAAACACTAAAGTTGCAAACAATATGTTGCACTATTTATTGTCTGACATAATTATGTGCATCGGGTAACATTTCATAGTCATCTACTCTCCTCTTGTTCCTCTTGAACCTTGTGGTGTCGAGGTGAAGCATACACAGCCGGCCAGTGCTTATATATGGGCTTCATATATAGAGATTCTCGTGGACTCTGATATCCCCTCTGTCCATCGTTTACGCTGCCGACCTCTTCTTCTCATTCCATTTGGTTTGTACATCATTGCTTGTTGTGGTATACTGTTAGCTTGTAATCTAGTTAAATGGCCAAACCATTTAACTTGCTGTTTTCTGGTGAAATATAGCGCTGCTATAACTCCCACTTTACTCCTGATTTCTTCGTTTCTTATTTTCTCTCTTCATGATACATTGAGTATTATTCTAAAGAATCTCAATTCTGTTATTATAATTTTTCTTTTATTTGTGTCTGTCAGTGTCCAGGTTTGGCGTTGGTAGCACAGAGTTGGTGGGAGAATTGTGTTATAGAATGCTTTTTTAAGTATCTATCGATACTTGTTTGTTACGTAGTATTGGTGTCATTTGTCCAATAAGTTTGTTTGACTTATTGCATCTATTTTCTATCTTGTCTTCTCATTTACCATTTGATAGTTCATACTGCAGAGTTATATAGCATATGAAGTGAATAAATGAATAAAACTAAATATGTGACTTTGATGATTACAATATCTACTATTGATAGAGTACTAAACATGTTCATTTGATTAAATCAAATACGACCAACAGAGTACTAAACATACGACCTTGATTAATTAAATTCTACTACGACGGTTAGAGAACTAAATATGTCACTGTGATTAAATCAAATACCATTAGTAGAACTAAATATGTGGTTTTGACTACGTCTACTATGATTTGTATGCAGCTAAATACTATCCTTTGATTAAATCAAATATAATTAACAGAAAAATAAATCTGTGGTCAAGAAATAGAGGAAGTTACATTATGTCGATCGATGTTGTAAATACGTGTATGCTTACTTGAGATATCTTTACTTGCAAATCAAGCCCTTACTGTCCGCAGATAGAAAATTACACTACTGGCTGTTACATTCCATTGGATTTATAAAGAGCTAAATATATGATTTTTATTTTATCTACTGCTACTGATAGATATTGATAGATGTAAATACACGTATCTCCATTTGATATCTTGTACTGGTATCGTACACCTTTACTTTCTGTAGTTGGTAAAGTACATTAGTGGAGGAATAAACCCTATGGGATTTATACAGAACTGAACAAATGCCTTTGATTACATCTACTGATGCAGATAGAGAAATACAAATGTTCGTCTGATAAAATAAATATGATTGACAGAGAACTAAACACGTGATTTGATTGGGTTTTTCTTCGATGGTTAGAGAAATAAATATGTCACTTTAATTCGATTAAATGCGATTACAGGATTTAAATGTGTTCTTTTGAGTAAGTTTATTGTAATTTATATGGAGGTAACTTCGTTTATTTGATTAAATCAAAGAGAGCTAAACATGTGAACATGGTTACATTCTATTGGGATGGCTAGAGAACTTAATATGTCACTTTGATAAAATCAAATACGATTAATAGAACTAAGTATGTTCCTTTGAAATCGTCTTTTTTGACTAATATGAAACTAAATACATTTCTTTTATGTCATCAAATGTTATGGATAGAGAAATAAATATGTTATTTTTATTACTTACATCATCTGCGATTGATAATGAACTATATATGATCTATTGATTAAATCAGATTTTATTAATAAAGAAAGTAAATATAATCTTTTGGTTACGTTTACTGTGACTGTTAGAGAACAAAGCCTAGAAATATGATTATTCACCTGTGATTCATAGGGAACTAAATATGTTTATGATTAAGACTAATGAGATTCTGATACACTCATAAGCTACTAATTTGCTTGTTCATTATGTCTCTGTTTTTGTAAATTTAGTTTGTATTTTCCTGTCAGTGAACAATTGTTTCTTTTGTTGTTTTAAGCAACCCAGTTCTCCCGGTTTATAATTGTATGTATACAGGCCACGGCACACATTACCTGCATAGTTGGAAACTAATTACTTCATGTCTACATCATTGACTTGCCTCTTTCTTTATATAATGTATAAATGTATTAGTTGGTATCCTCGATAACACAGTAACAAGTTTCTGTTCAGTGGTCGTGGGTTGAGATCTTCCTCCACACGGGATCTCGCCTGTTAATAAGGCTCAGGGTGGGGTGGGACAGCGGGGAGGGGGGACGTGTTAATGGGTGGGGCGGGATGGGGAGTGGGGGTTTAGGTATGTCCCAACGTTAGAACATTAGTGACAGAAAATAAAAAAAATCAAGCGCCGATGTGGTCAAGAAAACTTGATTCTGAAATATGACCTGGCATTAAAATTAAAGCTCTTAAAGTTGTAATTATGTTTTAGCTTTTTGATTTCCTGCCATGGCTCTGATTCTACTCAGCCTGACAAAATGGGCCTAGGAAGGAATAGCGGCGAGATATGAACTGGATAATTGTGGCGTAGAATATATGAATACATGATCTGCCTTTATATAATGTATACGCATGTTGGTTAATGTGTGTGCTTCTCAGGACGATGATCAGCTGCTTATTCGGTGTCCGGGAAATACCACTCGTTTGTGAATAATGTCTCGTATAACGGGAGCCAGAGATAGTTTATGATATTTTTAGAAAGAGAATGAAGACGGGAGCTGGTCACCCAACATCGTTATACCCTGATGTCGTTTGGGACTAAAAGATCTACAGCTTCGCTGGCTTGTAACACCATCTACCATATGAACACTTTTACGACAAAACGCGTGCTAACTACATGTAGCCGGTCTCCGTGGCGAAGGTGTTACGGACGCGGTTCGTAATTCCGTTCACCTGCTTTCGAAACACAGTTGTGCCCGATTTGGCAGCAGATCGTGTCGCGCTGGGTTGTAACGTGATGGTATGGGAACTGGTCGTTCAGGAAGCAATGGCAAACTACTGAATGTAAAAACTTGCGAAGACGTCAACAACAGCAATGCTGGTGTTGACAGCGATGTCCTGTAAATAGGATATGAAAAAAAAAACACTACATGTAAGTTAATTTGTGGAATTGAATCAGCTATACATTGTTCCTATAATTACGTGTGGCTGCAATGCGTTTCTATAAAGCTCTGTCTCTACTTCTGGTGCTAATCTCTGACATCTCTTCAATCTTAAAGTAAAGGTAAAACGAGTCCCATAGCAGATAATTCTATTTCCATGTGAAGTTGTAGACCTTAACAAATTTAGGCCACGACATATCAGAAGGATTGGTCAGTTTCCTTCCTTGTTGCTTTTCATTCCAAAAGAAATTTACAAAGCAATATGGAAATTGTCTGCTACCTAATTTTGTTTAAGACTGAGTCGATCCCAGAACCGTACTGATCGGGAACAAACAATAACTTTGCCTTTGTTATGAATATAATATGAACCAGTATAATACCCACACACAAAAAATGCCGATGTTGGGAATAGAGCATGAACCAATATAATAAATAACTGTGCCTTTGTTGGGAATAGAACATAAACCACTATACAAAATAATCGTACCTGTGTTGGGAAAGAACATAAACCACTATAGAAATAACCTTGCCATTGTTGGGAATAGAATATGAACCACTACAAAAAGATAATAGTGGCTTTGTTGGAAAAGAACATAAACCACTATAGAAATAACCTTGCCATTGTTGGGAATAGAACATGAACCACTACAAAAAGATAATAGTGGCTTTGTTGGAAAAGAACATAAACCACTATAGAAATAACCTTGCCATTGTTGGGAATAGAATATGAACCACTACAAAAAGATAATAGTGGCTTTGTTGGAAAAGAACATAAACCACTATAGAAATAACCTTGCCATTGTTGGGAATAGAATATGAACCACTACAAAAAGATAATAGTGGCTTTGTTGGAAAAGAACATAAACCACTATAGAAATAACCTTGCCATTGTTGGGAATAGAATATGAACCACTATTAAAACAATCGCACGCCATAACCACACTGCCGCCGGTGCTCCAACATTGTATACACTCAAAAAACGCCGTCTTTCAATTTTAATTTTGAGAGTAAATTTCAAATCATAATTGGTAATGCTAATGTGTATATCATTACTCCAGATTGACTTGTAATGGAAAATCCCACCCTTGTTAACACACAGATTACCAGAAGTGACATTTAGAAATACTGGAAATGAATTCTAGTCGTATATATTTCTTACTGTAGGCTTGTGAAGATTATTGGACTCGCTCAAGTGGAGTTAGGTAAATACTTGGCCATATTTCGCTTTCTTAAGTGCTTTTGCTAGGAGTTAATATGATCATGCTACCTGCATCGCTTTCTACCTCTTGTTCGGTCACTTTTGACATTTCCTCCCGGTGTGTTGTTTTTATAAGTGGTATGCCCTTTAATGTGACAGCATATTTTGTTTATTTATGGTTTATTCCCTCTGTCAGCTGCTTTAATTTCATACTGACTATTTAGTCCATGTATATGTGCGCTATTGTTTACCAAAAATAACAAGAAATAT